>SJYV01024926.1:350256-428874 GCA_006410875.1 Neotragus pygmaeus | reverse complement strand
ATGTATGGATGTGAGAGTTGGACTGTGAAGAAAGCTGAGCACTAAGGAATTGATGCTTTTGAACTGTGGTGTTGGAGAAGACTCTTGAGAGTCCCTTGGACTGCAAGGAGATCCAACCTGTCCATTCTAAAGGAGATCAGTCCTGGGTGTTCATTGGAAGGACTGATGCTAAAGCTGAAACTCCAATACTTTGGCCACCTCATGCAAACAGTTGACTCATTGGAAAAGACTCTGATGCTGGGAGGGATTGGGGGCAGGAGGAGAGGGGTGACAGAGGATGAGATGGCTGGATGGTATCACTAACTCGATGGACATGAGTTTGAGTGAACTCCGGGAGTTGGTGATGGACAGGGAGGCCTGGCGTGCTGCAATTCATGCGGTCAGAAAGGGTTGGACAGGACTGAGTGACTGAACTGAACTGATAAGAGGATTATGTTCAATCTCCTTCTGCTAGAGCCCTATGCCAAGCCTCAGACCTCACAGGCCAACTGTCCATCTGATATGTCCCCAGCATGCCCACAGACCCAGCAAACTCAGCATATCCCAGTTTCAGCTCACCAGTCTCCCCCACAGGTGCTCCTGCATCTGTATTTCTTATCTTGTTTGTCATTCACGTTATCTTCCCTGCTTAGTGACCAGGACATCATTTTAAGTTTTTCCCATTTTCATCCATCACAATCTTGCAGGATCCTATTGATGTTCCATCCCAGTTACCACTCTTTTATTCCAAACTTTTAGCATCTCTCACCCAGACTAGAGGAACAGCCTCCTGCCCAGTGTCCCTGCCTACTTCACTTTCCACCTCGAGCCAGAATTCTCTTTTTAACAGGAAAACATCTCATTGCTCAAAATCCTTCTATAGCTTGCAGATCAAGTTCAAACCCTCTGCCTGACCTACTTGGCCTTTCATGATCAGGCCCTGATTTGCAAGTCTAGTCACATTTCCTCCCATTTACCTTGGTCACCTGCACCTCCAGCCTACCTTGCGGCCAAGGCCAAGTAAGTGGCGATAGCTGTCTGATCTAAGGTGCGCTGGCTCAAGTCTCAAGGCCTTTGCCGTGTGTTGTCCCCATATCATCAGGCTCTCCAGATTCTACCTGGAGTCCTGGTCCTCTGCTCTGTGTCGTCTTCTGTCCTTCCTAGAGGGCTCACCTCTCTGTCTCCCCCCTTTTCAAAATTTCCATTCAACCTCTACAAACTCCACTGTATGAACTGCTATTTGTTCAACCTTTTTTGACCCTCCCACTAGGCTACAAACTCCTTGCAAGCAGAAATCATGGGCATTATTCTTACATTTTCTTAGCACAGTGTAGGAAATCAGGAACTTAGTAAATGCTGACTTAAATGAAGAAAAATCTGAGGGCTAAGGGGATACCACAGGAAGTCTAGTTTAGCAGATGTGTGTTAAAATTTTAGATTTGAAGTAGCTTTGGTATATGGCATTTACAGGATACAATTTTTCACCAGTGCCAGTAAGTAGGATTTAAACACCTGCATGCCAGTGGAAAATGCTATACAAAATGAACTGAGTTGATTGACATGTTTTATAGTAATTGAAAATTTAAGAGTTAAGTAGAAAGACTTTTAGAACCAAAGCTTGAGAGCGTCAAAGATAATCAAACTGGCGATGTGTTCAAAAACCAGAAAGAAAATACTTTTTGGTCTAATTGAAAGGGACTTTCATTACTAGTGCCCCCCAATTATTTAATTTTTATTATATCTGATTATATGTTATTTACCAGATTTCCTTCTCAGCCGATACGGAGCAGAGCCATTTCGAGAGCCCCAGGTCTCTCCCTCGGGACTGTAACAGAAGCCTGGGTAGTCTGTAAAGAACCACAGATGTCTGTAAGAATGCAGTGCTCCATGCTGATCCACTTTGATGCATGGCAAAACCCACCACAATACTGTAAAGTAATTAGCCTCCAATTAAAATAAATACATCAAAAAAAAAAAAGAGAGAAAATGCAGTGTTCCGTGACTTTTCAGAAAACGGATAGGACTCGTCCTGGGTCTCTGTGGATTTCTTTTTCATCAGACATGGTAGAATCCCTCCTTCCATAACTCGGGTTGAATATGCATCTCAAGACTTTGTGGTTACTGTGGGACCCGCAGGAATGTGTTAGCAAGGTAAACCACATTCTTCATGTCCACCCCCTCCCACACCCCCAGGCACTCACAAGTATTCTAACTACTACTTTTTTTCACTCTCTGGCAGAAAGAGCTACGACCTTTGGCTTTCCCCTTCTTAAAAAGTTAGCTCAAATGTAGAAGGTGTGGTAACTTCTGGCACCCATTCAGACTCACCAGCAAGTCTGAGACCCACAGAGGTCAGACAATTCCATTAGAATAAAAAAAAAAAAAAAGGCGCCTGAGAAACTGCAGCAAAGGGTCACATCAGAGACCCTGTCAAGGTACAACTGCCTGGAGAATTCCATCTGGGGAGCAATTTCAAGAGGCATTTCTGCCTGGCATGGTGGTGGAGGGTACCAAGCCCTCCTGACCCCATGGAAGCTGCCCTCCATGTTTTTCTAGACACGCTTTAAATGGTTTAAGTTCTCTTCTCAGAAAAGGGATTTTCATTTCATTTCATCTAAGGGGTACACAGATGTTGGATTAAGAAAATCTGGTCTAAGCCTAAAGTATTGCAGCATATTCAGTGACCATCAGCACCCTGAAGCTTGAGGATAAACAGTTTTAGGACATAGCTATAGACAGGTATTCTTCAAATTGAGGTTAAGCATCTTTAGGTCTGTCTGAAGTGTGAGAAAGGTCTGAGGATTGTAAAGATCACATAGACTTCAATGTCAGAGTCAAAGGTATCCAAATGAGGTCATTTGGTCCAATGGACTGGCCTCTTCTGTTCACAGCCAGCTGAGACCAAAGTCAGGGTACAGCAAGCAGGGTAATTTTCCTAGGCTGGGATGCTGCGGAGAGACCTGGCCTGGAAGAGAGGCACAGGACGCCAGTTAGAGGCTTGCCAGCATTCTGTGTGCTCAGAGAATCNTCAAAGGTATCCAAATGAGGTCATTTGGTCCAATGGACTGGCCTCTTCTGTTCACAGCCAGCTGAGACCAAAGTCAGGGTACAGCAAGCAGGGTAATTTTCCTAGGCTGGGATGCTGCGGAGAGACCTGGCCTGGAAGAGAGGCACAGGACGCCAGTTAGAGGCTTGCCAGCATTCTGTGTGCTCAGAGAATCAGTATTATTTTTTTGTGTTATTTATTTCTTCTGTTAGTTACACTCAGATCTCAAGCCTCATTAAAAAAAAAAATGTGTAATTACTATCTGTGTAATTTATCTGTAATTTATTTAAAATTTTTTTAGATTGGAGTATAACTGGTTAACCATGCTATAGTTTCAGGTGCACAGCACAGCTGCTCATCTACACACACATGTATCTCTTCCCCCCAGCCCTGTCCCCGTCCAGGCTGCCACACAACACTGAGCTCCCCCTGCTATGCAGTGCGTCCTTGCTGGTGTCCAAGAGCTAATCCAGAGCCTGGCAATAAACAAGCTATGTTTGTGAAATGTAGCCGCTCATGCTGAACAGTTGTGCCTGCTAAGTCACTTCAGTTGTGTCCGACTCTGTGACCCTATGGACTGTAGCCTGCCAGGCTCCTCTGTCCGTGGGATTCTCCAGGCAAGAATACTGGCATGGGTTGCCATACCCTCCTCCAGGGGATCTTCCCGAGCCAGGGGTCAAACCTGGGTCTCTTATCTCCTGCCTTGGTAGGTTTTTTTTTTTTTTTTCCCCCCCCCCTAGAACTACCTGGGAAGCCCAAACACAGCATTTCTGGATGGGCTCGAACCACCAGCTTTTCGATTAACAGCTGAACTCACTAACAGAGTTAGTGACACAGAAACTGGGACTGAACAGCTGACCCCCTGGGTCCTCATATTTCACCATCTTTCCTCCTCATTCTCACATGCCCATCCATGACCTCACCTTTTTTACAGAGTGTCCATTGTATTATACACATATTGATAAAATAAATGAGCTGTACAAATATATTGTACAGCACAGGGGATACAGATATTATTTTATAACTACAAATAAAGTAAAATCTTTTAAAACTGTGAATCACTGTTGTATACCTGGGAATGATATACCGAAATTCAACTATGGAAGTGTGTTAGTTGCTCAGCTGTGTCTGATTCTTTGTGACTCCATGGACTGTGCCTGCCAAGCTCCTCTGTTCATGGGAGTCTCCAGGCAAGGATACTGGAGTGGGTTGCCATTCCCTTCTCCAGGCGATCTTCCCAAGCCAGGGATCAAACCTGGGTCTCCCACACTGCAGGCAGATTCTTAACTGTCTAAGCCACCAATCAACTATACCCCCCCCCCCCAAAAAAAAAAGAATCTTAAAGAGATTTTTACTGAATAAAATAAGTGGCTTCAGAGAACACAGGGAAGTGAGCCCCAGCCTAACTCTCTGATGGGGTCATCTTGCATCATTTCCTGGTGGGATCCAGTGGGCATGCAATGGGGACTCTCAGTGCTGGTGCTCATTTCTTTATTTCAGTAACACGTTTCATTTCTTTTCCTGCTGGAGATTAACAATCAGCAGGCTAAGAGGAAGAGAGGGTGTTGTGTAAGTGAATTAGTGTTTGTACTTGGGGAAAGATTCCTCAAAAGTAGGAAGTTTTCAGTAAAAGTTTCTGTCACTTGGCTGTAAGTCTTTGGAGCTATTGCTTCTTTTTAACGTCTGTTTAACCTGGGCAGTAACAAGGATGTGGTAAGTGCTTTAAACAGGTCTTATTTTATTGGAAAAACCTCACTTGCATTTATTCTCTGCCTCCTATGAGAAGTGTAAGACACAGTCACATGTGTGGGGCAGTTGTAACTTGAAATGTGAGCTGTATCAGGAACCAACACCTATCGAGTTAGTGTGATTCTTACAGATAATCAATATATTTTTTGCTCATGGGGTGATGTGGGAAATGCATTGTGAGACCTTCATTGTTTTGGTGGTGATGGAGGTGGGGTAAGAGGTGATCCTGGAAGCATAGCTTGCTGTGATTTGATGTGGAGACATGTGATGAGCCATTGGCAGGCTCACAGATGAACCAGGAGAAATCAATGGAGAAAGAAGCCAATGGGTTAAAAAGAGAGTATACTGTCCAACTGGCTCTGTCTGTTACAACAGTGAATAGAGAGCTGCTACTTTCTTACAATTGGGTTTTGACATCTCATAATTGACAACTGACATCAGTAAACCTGAAGATAGAAAATGTGATAGATACAAGTGGACAGTGAGATTTCAAATTGTGTAAGAAAACAGAACTTACGAATGGCATCCTGTTCAAGTATTGCTTGCTTGGCCTGAAATAAAGAAGATGTAGTTATAATTACAAAGACGCGTTTTGTTTGTTCCTTTTTTAAACTACGAATCCCAAGACACGTTTTATCCCACTGGGATGAGTGGTTTTTGAAAGTTTTTATAGAACTAAAACTCCTTTCTTTTAGGCACTAATACAGATTTCAAGGGATTCAAACAGTTGAGCATCCTCTTGTGGGTGGTAGATGCCCCAGGGCTAAGCTTACAGCCTCCACTAGGCAGAAAAAAGTGAAGGAAGAAAGAAGGGAAGGTGGGGGTAAGGGGGAGAAGACATAGGGAGGAGGAGGAAGGGAAAAGAAGAGGGAAAGAGAGAAAGATACTTTCACCAAAGGATCCATACCTTGGCTGAGCAGCTTATCACAATCTAGATTCCTGCAACCCTGGTCTACTGAATCCAATCTCAATCCATGCAATCAAAGGTTCAAGGAACAGAGCCTACACCATCAGCCCCCCTCCTATCACGGGGGCATGATAACTCTTTTGAGCTGAATGCAAAACAGTTCCTATGTTTTCCTCCCTCCAAATATGATGCACTTATCAGCTGACTCTCCCAGCTCCCTGCAGCATGCCTGCACCACCATCTCTTTTGTGTGCCCTGGAATATCCCAAGGGGGAGGGAGAGCTGCAGTGTGGGAGAGGACCCCTGGAGGACACGTCCATGATCCATCTCTAGCTCTGAACTAGGCAAGTACTCTCACATTTCTGCATAAGTTCCCTCAACCTGAAGATGGTCAGATAGGATCCACCTTTCATACTTGCTACTGGTAGCAAACGACAGCCATTTAACCCAGTTAGTTACCATCTACTCCCGCAGGGGACTGACCCCGATAATCTTGACTCTTGCTTCCTATACATACATCCTTCTCCCCACCTCAACTCTGAGCTTCTGAAGTTTATTGCTTTGAGGCTTCTTTTGGTTATGATTGTTGTCATATGTTATCAATGTTTAGGGAACTATAAAAAGATAACTTAATGGCCTTAACATGAATTATTTTGCCCAAGAATTCAAAGAAGAAAAAAACAAGGTAGGCTTTCTTGCATCTTGAATGTCATTTTCATTTTTCAAGATAGTGTGACTGAGCCTATATTATGCTAAGAATAACTTACAGAATAATTTTACTTTGTTGCAGTATGTGACATCACAGTAAAAATATCTAGGCTAAGTGACAATTAAAAAAAAAAAAAGCCTTGATGCAGTCACCTTAATTTTGAGAAAACAAGTGTTTATTCTTTTTTATAACACTGATATTTTTACCATACATTTAGAGTTTAAGGTTACTAGTCAAGTTAATTTTAGACAAAAACGTTAGCTCAATTTCTGTGAAGGGCATTTGCAGAACCATGTGTATATAGAAAATCCAACAGTTTCTACCTGGACCTTATTCCCAATTAATCTGGACAAAAGTTAGTGTATATACCACATATATAGATGGACCATATGGCTAACTTCCAGGAAGTTTCTTGATATTTATAAGCTTGACTTTAAGAACTCAGTATTTTTTTTTTCTTGCCTTGACATTTAATATCAAAAAGTACTATTCCCACATTTTCCACTAGGCGTCAGTCAAGGACCATCACAGAATTAAAGGACCAGAAGGAGGTTTTGTTCTTTGTCGTTTGTTTAGTTGCTAAGCTGTGTTGACTCTTTAGGAGGAACCTAACTTCTTAAGGTGTTAAATGGTAGAACAATTGATACATCTTTTGATATTTTTCCCATTATGCATTTCATTTAATAAGAGTAAATATCTTTTGAAAGCTTTAAGAAAATAATTTAAGAAACAGTCTTGAGGAAAGTGAAAAATTCAAATCAGTAATAATCCTGCTTAAATAAAATAGAAAATTATCACAACCTTATAGTGGATATAATATAGTAAATAAAGTACTTTCATTTTCCCTGGGAACAATGTAGTTAAGACCATCTCTGGGGCCAGGCAGAACTGGGTTTGAATCTGGACTCAGTTCAGATTGCATAAACTAGTCCTAATTGCATAAACTAGGGCAGTTTACTTTCCCATCTCTGAGCCTCTGTTTTTATTTCTCTAGAATGGGGAGAACAAGACCTTTAGCAGAAGGCATTTTGCTAAAAGGAAGAAATAGCATATAAAGTACTCAGCATACTGTATGGTGCTCAAGCATTTGTAGCTGAAAAAATAGATTTTACATCCTAAAAGGGTCAGGGACAAAAAAGTACAATTCTACCATGACTCTATTAACCCTTATAAAATATAAAGGGAACACTGCTTGGAATACACACCCCCTAGTGTGGGAGAAAGAGGAAGTTCTGTAAGCTAGCTTTATTTTGTAACTGCCTTTCAGAACCCCTTTGGCAGTTTTGATTTTCCCAGGGACAGGTGAACAACAGGTGGGGCTTATGAATGGCACCTGCCATTGCTCAGAAGGGCATTCCAAGAGACGAGGCCAGCAAACAAATGACTAAGTATGAAGAAAATGCATTCACCTCTCTGCGTGAGTTGCCTGACCCCTTGGAAGGCCTTGATGAGCTGAGACTCATGCCTCAGTCAAAGCCCACACCCATGCACATTCATTTCCTGGGCACAGAAGCGCTGCTGACAGCCCCTGAGGACAAGCTTCAAAGACTTTTCAAAAAGTATGCAAAGAGCAAACATACTTTCTTTCTCAGAAATCTCGTCATTTCCCACCCAGTTCTACTCATGAGCATCGTCCCATTTGCTGCTCTACTTGCCTGCCCCAAGCATAGACCCCTTCCCCATACACGTGGATCTTCATATCCTTCAGGACATCTAACCTTTCCCTTCACTCTAGAACAGCAAGCAACGCACAATCATAGCCGCCCCCAGAGCCTATCATCACCCAGAAGTGCCCTCCCTTGCAGGTAGGACTCCAGAAGTCCCTCCTTCAATGACAGATCTCTGTGTTTCCATCTCTCCACCCGGACTCTTGCTGAACCAGTTTTCTGACTCATCCTTCATGCACCTGTTTTCCTGGTTGGTTTCACGCTCCGCTCAGCCTGGGAATTGTGCTCAATCACTACAGGCTGGATACTGGTTAGCACTCTGCCTTCCCTGTTAACCTTTCCCCTCACCGCTCTGCTGGTCCCCAACATTGGGCAACCCATGTATGCCAGGGTTCTTCATACTAGTTTCGAAGCTGCTGAGTAATCACATTGGTTCATGGCGGTCAGCCTCAGTGGGGTCCAAGATTCCTTTCACAGATGACTGTAGCCACCCCCACTGACTCTCTAGCCTATGGTTTTTTCAAAAAAAATATTTATTGATTGATTAATTTGGCTGCCCTAGGTCTTAGCTATGGCACATGGTATCTCTGATCTCCACTGCTGAATCCAAGATCTTCAGTTGTGGCATGGGAACTCTCAATTGCGGCATGTGGGATCTATTTCCCTGACCAGGGCTCAAACCCAGGCCCCCAGCATTGGGAGCACAGAGTCATAGCCCCTGGACCACCAGGAAGTCCCTAGTCTATGTTCTTCAGCACGTGCTCTGAAGCCCTCCACTTGCCCGTGGACACCCAGCCCCACCTTTGCTTTCACTCACCCAGCAGATGCTATTACCAGCAGCTTTAGTGACGGCACACCCTTTAAGCGCTCTCAAGTCCGCCCCAAAGTTTATCCTCTCTTTATTTTTCTTCTTCCCCCAGCTCAGGGAAGATGTTTCTGATTCTTGACAAGACTAACCCCTACACCTACTGGTAAAGTTAATATAAAAAGTGTAATTAGTATAGAGAAGGTGAATGGATGTGTTAATTTTATATAGAGTTGCACCAATTTTTGGTTCCTAAGACCAAGGGAATTAGTTCTGGCTTTTAAAAGCTTGAAAAAGCCATGTTTTTACATGTGGAGGTGTGCATTAGACGTTCTTGCATATTTTTTCAGTAAACAGTAAGTTTTGAGTTCCCATCACTATATTCACTATCTTTTTATTAGACTATATTTACAGTACACACCCCCACCCCAAATTCTGGATTAAGGATGTCCCTATCCTTCCATCTCCCCAGAGTCACATTCCAAGGAGAGCCCCACCTCTTATCTTTCCCATCTCCTATTTCCTTTCCTCATCCCCTCAGCTTACATGCCCACGACATTCTTCGTGAGGGCAAAGTGTCTTCCTTTGCTCTTACCTCTCCTCAAACTACTACTGTTCGCCCTTCTGAACTTTGCTTAAAAAAAGAAGGCCACACCCAGTCGGTTCCTTATTTATCTTCAACCCACTGCCCTCTCTCTCCCTTATCTCTTAGTTGCCAAACCTAATTATCTGCTTTTGTTTGGATCTGTTGTCATCTCTTCGGCCTTTGAGACGGTTACTCCACTCTTTCTCAGGGAGGTTCTTTCCTTCCTTTCTTACCATACCTTCTCCTTCGGTTTTCTTACTGCCTCATTTGGCCACTTTTTCTTTGGTTCTTCTCCAAATCCTCCGCCCCTTGCCGAGCACTTAGACGCTGGGCCCCAGGGTCTGTCTTCCCGTCATGCGTCTGTGTGGGCCCTCCTATCACATCTCGGGGCTTCGGTGACTGCCAGGGTGGAGAGACCTGCGTCTCTCCTGCAGCTGAACTGCCCCTGCACATGGGCCCCCACGCCGCCCTCTCAGGCCCACCCAACCGGTTCCTCTCCCTGGCAGCCTGTCTTGGAACTTACGACACCAGCCTCTTGGCCCAACACCTGACTCATCCTTGACTTATTTCTCCCTCTCCTCTTCTTCACTGCCTCCCCTCCTCCTCTTCTGCTACCTGGCAGTGCCCTCTTCTCCTTTCCAGCCCACCACGGAGACCTGCCAATTCTTTTCCTGCTGCCAGTGATGCTCTACCAGCTTATCCATCACGCTGCCCCCAAAATGACACTCTCAGAACACAGCGCAGACCATCCCCTCCCTCCAAAAGCTTCAGGAGCTTCCCCCTACAATAATCCAGGTTCCTCAGTGTTCAAAGCCTTCAAAGGTCAGCTGACTGCTTTCCCCTTCTCTAATCTTACCTCCTACTCCATCTCCTGAGAACTTGACCATTCAATCTGAGGACTTCCATCCAAGCACAGCCTGTGTGCTGTTTAACACAGGGCCCCTTTACACACCTCTTTGATTTTTGTTTATGCTGTTCTCTCAGCTTGATTTCCCTTGTTCTTTTCCCTATTTAATAAAAATATTCCTCATCTGCCAAGACTGAGGTAAAAGGCATTTTCTTTCCTCTCCTCACTCGACCATAAACTTGAATAGGTTACTCGTCCACAACACTTGGCTTATCTCTCTATTAATTCACCATATTTAGCAAACAGTTCATCATTTATATGACGAGCTTCCTTGTCTGCAGATTCCTTCATGGCCAAGTCTGGGTCTTGCTTCCCACAGAACCTAAGCCAGCTTTATTTACCCTAGGTGCTTAGCACAGTGTTTAATAATTCTCATTACTCCCTTATTTTGTACTAGTGCTCTAGAAAATTTCTTTTACAATCTTTCCCTTATTTTTCTTCTTTCAAACAACGATGACATTAGTGAACCAAAACCTCTCTGCAGAGTCTCTCTGAATATGAATCTTTTCAGTATGAATGGCTGGTGCATTTGTTCCCTTACACAGCTTCTCTTTCAACAGTCTTCATTCTGAAAGTGCACATTTATTCCCATCAGGCTGTCTTCCTGAGACCTGAATTCCCTTCCATTTTATTGTTCGTTGCCCTTATGGTCTTACCTTAGCTGGAATCTTTGCCGCATGATTCTCCAGGATCAGCCTCTTCAGGTGCAGAACCCACAGGCGTTTGTCTTGCTGCGACTTCGCCTACCAGGAGGAGAGGTGGACAGTCATGCAAACCCTACCTCTCACAAGACACGGCCACTCCTAGGACCTCTGACCAGACGGGACACATGCAGGGTGGCCAGCAAGCCGTGGAAAGGCTGTCAGGCACGTGACGCTCATCATGCATGAGGGTGAGCCTCACAGGGAGGCAAAGGGACGCTGGTACCTGAACCGTGTGCTGCAGCTTGGGGTTCTTGTAGTGGAAGACGCTGAAGCTGAGGGGCTCCTTTGGGATCACTTCCACCAGCATGAGGTTGCCGCACTGGAGGGGCAAGCAGAGAGGGCGAGGCAGGCTCGCAAGGGAGTGGAACCAGCGCCCCAGTCCCCACCCGGGACACCCACTCAGACCTACCAGGATGTGGGCTTTGTATGTAAACGTGTCGTCTCTCTTCTTGGTGATGAGCAGCAGCTTGTCAAAGAGGAAGAGCGTCCGCTCATTCTTGGCCCGCTGGAGGCGAAAGGTCCCTTCGAGCACCAGCTCCCCATAGCTGGTCAGGTCTGGCCCCTTCCAGTTGGTGAGCAAACTCTGTATCTCCTGAAAGAGTGAACATGCCCTGTGATTAAACAGGAGGTGGGAGGGCAAGGTGGGGGAGGACCTTGGGAAGGTCCTGTTCCAGGGACCTGTTTGTTGATGGGTGCGTGCATGCTGAGTTCCTTAATCATGTCTGACTCTCTACAACCCTATGGATGGTAGCCTGCCAGGTTCCTCTGTCCATAGGATTCTCCAGGCAAGAATACTGGAGTGGGCTGCCATGCCCACCTCCAGGGATCTTCCTGACCCAGAGGTCGAAAGTGCCTCTTATGTTTCGGGCTTTGGGAGGTGGGTTCTTTACCACTAGTGCCACCTGGGAAAACCACTGAGCCTCAGGAATGGGGTCCAAATACCTGCGGCAGGGTCTCAGGGTCCTGAGTGGTGTCTGATGGTATCCGATGTCCATGACATAAATCTACATTTAGGGCTGGTGTCATTTAAGGATTAATAGAACTTAACCAAGGTGTTATTTGACAAGTTGCTAATTACTTCTTCCCTTCCTGCAATAATCCCTCTACTAAGGCAGTGAGGTTGTCTTTCAAAAGCCAGGAACAGAGGCTGCCAGTGTGTGACCTTCTCACCATCCTTCCCAAGATATGCTCATCCCTTATCTTGGACAAAAGCCTTCAGAGTTACTGACCTAAAAACCTTCTTCCAGAAATTGAAGTCACACCACATCCAAGTAACCCATAATGAAAACTGGTAGATCACACAAGATACATCTTCTCAGAAATTTTCTGACATTAATCCCATTCATTGGGGGAAAGGAAATGGACGTTTCTTCACCAGTGTGTTTTCTGTTTGCTTTTGTTTTTTGGCTGCATCAGATCTTAGTTGTGGCTCACGGGTTCAGGAGTTCCCGTGTGTGGGCTTAGTCGCCCCTTGGCATATGGGATCGTAGTTCCCTGGTCAGGGGTCGAACTCATGTCCTCTGCATTGGAAGGCAGATTCTTAACCATAGGACCACCAGGGACCACTGCATTTTTAATGGAACTTGATAAATAGAAATGGATAACCAGACTTTGAAGTTTCTTTGGGATATACTGTATGTCCATATTAACTTTTTAAAGAAAATGGACTTTGTTATTTTGCAAAAATGAAAATATTCAAAAACAGCACTGAATTAAGCAGCCCACAAAACCACTTGAAAATTCTTAAGTTGAAGGTACAAACAGAGGTGATTCAGAGCCAGAGACAGATAGACTCCTAAGCTATGAAAAAACAGTCACTGAGCCATTTCTGGATATCTAGCTGACATTATGTCCACAGAACACTTCAATGATGAAGCATTAAAACCTTTATTATTGCTTACACAAAGCAGATATGGCTTGGAAGATTAGAATGTCCTCTTCCTTTGATTTTTGACAGTCAATTACTACCCTCTGGCTGCATGTAGATGAAACCTAGAGCTCTGTTCGAATGTATGGGCCAAAGGACATGGTTTTCTCCCAAGCTGAATGCAGGCACTCTGCAGTGCATGGAGTCACACTGGGCTTTTCTTTTACTCCGGGGACAACCAAGAGCCTCGGCCTAGTCTCTGAACACACACGACCTTCAGTTTTTAAATAGCACATCTTCTAAGGTGTCTAGGACACGGTCACTGACTTAGCATCCATCCAAAGTTCCCAGGAATTTAGAGCTAAATACGGTGACGATGGAAGGACATTAGCAAACGTGTCTTGTTTTAAAAGTGAGGGGTCTGAGATGTCGCGGTGACGTCCCCTCCCCAGGAAAGCTGCCAAGGACCTGGTTCTGGACTTAGTCCTTCTTCTTGAGTTCCCCGCCGCATCACCACATGTTCACCATCTCATGACTTTGTGAACTAGTGACAGAGGAACAGAGGCCTCTGACCTAAGGTCACATACACCTTAAAACTTTTACACAGTTTGGGCACTCAGTCGTGTCTGACTCTTTGCGACCGCATGGACTGTAGCCTGTTAGGCTCCACTGTCCATGGAATTTTCCAGTCAAGAATACTGGAGTGGGTTGCCATTCCATTCTCCAGGGGATCTTCCTGACCCAGNCTGACTCTTTGCGAACGCATGGACTGTAGCCTGTTAGGCTCCACTGTCCATGGAATTTTCCAGTCAAGAATACTGGAGTGGGTTGCTATTCCATTCTCCAGGGGATCTTCCTGACCCAGGGATTTATTTATTTTTAATTGAAGGATAACAACTTTGCAATACTGTGTTGGTTTCTGCCATACATCAACATGAATGAGCCATAGGTGTACCTATGACCCCTCCCTCTTGAACCTCCCTCCCACCTCCCACTCGATCCCACCCCTTGAGGTTGTCACAGAGCCCCAGTTTGAGTTCCCTGAGTCATAATAACTACATTCAACAATGATCAGTATTATGGATGGCCTACTCTTTTCTTTTTTTGGTCCTGATGTTTCTTAGCGAGCTCTATGATGAAGACCCCGGGTGGCCTGCAAGACTGAGGAGACTTAACATCTGATTTGGGAAATGGTAGCAAACAGTAGGCCCATGGCCTCACCAGACACTGCCGCCCCGAGGCCTCAGCAGACACTGCCGCCCCGAGACCTCACCGGACGCTGCTGCCCGAGGCCTCAGCAGATGCTGCCGCCCGAGGCCTCACCTGCAGGCGGACGGCGTGCTCATGCTTCCGCTTCATGTCGTTGATGTGCCAGGCTACTCTCTGCATCGTGTCTATGGCGTCAAGCACCACATCGTAGCCCTCTGTGTCCTTGTCAAGGTGATTTTCTATTTCCTAAAACAAAAACAAACAGCAAAAAAACACTCCAATTATTTTCTTTTTTTCCCCCCATATATTCACTGAAACAAATGGTACTTCTAAGATGAGTTTCTCATTTTATTTTTGCTCATTTATTTACACACTACTATCTTTCCTTAAGATCTTGAGATAACTACCAGAAAAACCTGCAAAGAATGATAAGAATGAATAAAAATGGAGTTAGGAAAGATAGAAGTTGATTAGAATTTTACAAGGAGGAATTTGACCAGGATGATGAAATAAGTATATAGGCCATTAAATCTCACAGAGACTTCAGGGTGATTGTAGGAGATAGGAGACTTGATATTGCAGTTGGAGGTTTCTGAAATTCCTGGTGGCCAATGTATATAGTTCTCTCTCTTAAGATACAGAAAATATACTGATTTTTTTTTTCTCCCAAAGGAAGCAAAACACACACAGGGCTTAGTACATAACAAACTAAAGAAGAAAAAGAAAACAGTGGACATTATGTTTCAAAAAAAAAAAAACAAACCACCTATGTAGAAAGTGTATTTTCATGTAGTTAAGGCTTTAAAGCCCAAATGAAATTCACTAAAGATACTCCTGAGTGTTGAGAGAGAGTTTATAGTCAAGTACTCACCCTCTGATGCTCAGAAGAATGTAACACCAGCACTTAGCTAAGCCCTGGAATTCCACAATCCCAGGCAGATGAGAAAGGGACAGGGTTCTATTCCAGTTCTTTCAAGTACACAAGACACATGTTCCTAGACTTCTGTGAGTCTAAGGATAGGGACTATTGCATAGTCCGTTTAATCCTTTATCTTCTCAAAAGTGCCCACGAGAGAACTAGGTGGTAAGTAAATGCTTGTTTAACTGAAGCTGTATCTTGTTAAAAGAGCAGCACTGCCTTGTAGGTATCTAAATTCCAATATAAATATCTAAAACAGTAAGAACATATTATGATCAATTAGATTGTTCCTATACTTATCATGCACACATGTTAAGCTCAAGGGTAGAGGTTGGATCTTCTGGTATAAATTATGAAAATTCCATTGTTTTATAGTCACTTTGTTCACTTTTACTGAATCCTCAAACTTTCCATCCAGCTAGAAACTGGCAAGGAATTTACATTTTCTTTCTACACTCAGACTCAGCTGTTAGAAAGGTCCTATGAGACCATATCACTAATAACTTCCAGGTAAGATCAAGAGCGGCATCCCACTCCAGTACTCTTGCCTGGAAAATCCCATGGGTGGAGGAGCCTGGTGTGCTGCAGTCCATGGGGTCACTAAGAGTCGGACACGACTGAGCGACTTCATTTTCACTTTTCACTTTCATGCATTGGAGAAGGAAATGGCAACCCACTCCCGTGTTCTTGCCTGGAGAATTCCAGGGACGGGGGAGCCTGGTGGGCTGCTGTCTATAAGGTCGCACAGAGTTAGACATGATTGAAGTGACTTAGCAGCAGCAGCAGCAAGATCAAGAGCAAACTTTAAAAAATAATCATTTCTTCTTTTAGCCTGAGAGGCACTCCTGTTGATCATAAACAGACTCAGAAGTACAGAATGTATTCCTGTGGGGATCNGTTAGACATGATTGAAGTGACTTAGCAGCAGCAGCAGCAAGATCAAGAGCAAACTTTAAAAAATAATCATTTCTTCTTTTAGCCTGAGAGGCACTCCTGTTGATCATAAACAGACTCAGAAGTACAGAATGTATTCCTGTGGGGATCTTCACGGGTGACTACACAACTTTGAAGTGATGTGAAAGACACAGAAGGAACACTTTAAACCAAGTATGAAAGCAAAAATACTCCAGGAAACTGGAAGTTAGTTTTAAATTCATCTAACTACTGCTCTTCCCTTTTTTCTTTATTGTCAGCTGTTACAGACCTAGTGGTTGTATCTTCCACAAATTAGTATGTTGAAATCCTTTCCTTTAATGTGCTGCGATTCATGAGATCACAAAGAGTTGGACACGACTGAGCGACTAAACTGAACTGGACTGAACTGAATGTGCTGGGATTAGGATGGGGGCTTTTGGAGGTGACTAGGCCATGCAAACGGTGACTGCAGCCATGAAATTAGAAGAAGCTTACTTCTTGGAAGGAAAGCTATGACAAACCTAGACAGTATAGTAAAAAGCAGATTCATCCCTTTGCTGACAAAGGTCCGTATGGTTTTTCCAGTAGTCATGTACGGATGTGAGAGTTGGACCATAAAGAAGGCTGAGCCCCAAAGGATTGATGATTTTGAATTGTGGTGCTGGAGAAGACTCTTGAGAGTCCCTTGGACTGCAAGGAGATTAAAACAGTCAATTCTAAAGGAAATCAACTGTATGTTCATTGGAAGGACTGATGCTGAAGCGCCAATACTTTGGCTACCTCGTGCAAAGAGTCAATTCATTGGAAAAGACCCTGATGCTGGGAAAGACTGAACCCAAAGGAGAAAGGGGTGGCAGAGGATGAGATGGTTGGATGGCATCACTAGTCCAATGGACATGAATTAAGCAAACTCTGGGAGACAGTGGAGGACAGAGGAGCCTGGTATGCTGCAGTCCAGGGACTGCAGAGAACTGAGGACTGAGAACCAAACAAGCAGTCGTGAGAGTTGTGCCATCATAAAAGGGGTTAGTGCTCTTATAAAAGAGACCCCAGAGAGCAGTCTTGCCTCTTTCTACCATGCGAGGAAATGAAGAGGAGAAGGCAGGCTGTAAACGAGAACTCAGCCACGCTCGCCCCCTGATCTTTGGCTTTCAGCCTCCAAAACAGAAATAAATGTTTGCTGTCCAAGTCACCCAGGCTATGGCATTTTGTTATAGCAGCATGTACTAATATCCCAGCTTTTAATTTAGAGGGTGAGGGCTGTTCTTCCTAGCAGTTAACTCTTTGTAAGAATCTCGAGTGGAGTCTTGTTTAAGTGACAGAGATCTGAGACTTTTCTTTTGTTTGACTTAATGTCTAGAAAGCCATTAGGTAGATATTACTGGGACACACTGGACTCAGATGGGCTTCCCTGATGACTCAGATGGTAAAGAATCTGCCTGTGATGCAGGAGACCCGAGTTCGATCCCTGAGTCAGGAAGATCCCCTGGAGAAGGGAATGGCAGCCCACTCCAGTATTCTTGCCTGCAGAATTCCATGGACAGAGGAGCCTTGCAGGCTACAGTCTATACCACATTAGCAGAGTCCAGCAAAGATCTATCGTGGGAAAGCCAGTATTTTTTAAAGAATTATTTGGCACTGATTTAGTAAATTAATCCCACTAAATTTAGGGGTCATTAAAGCCAATCGAACAACTAAAGTAATATCCACAATGTGGTTTCATAGGACACAAGACTCTCCCAAGATGGGCCACACAGGCAAACAAAGCTGAGAAATTTCTGGTAAAGATGGACCATAAAGAGTGCTTTCAGTTTTAAATGCGTGTGAACTGGGCAACCTTGGAATGCTTAACCAAGTTAGAAGCCTGGGATCATTTAAAAAGAGATACATATATACTGCAGGCATGTTGATATAGATAGGAACTCTGGATTTAAAGCTTTTAAGAAAAGATTTTTAATGTAGCGTTAAAAATAATAAAGTAGAGGTGTGGGAGGAAGGCTAAAGAGGGAGGGGGATATATGTAAACATGTAGCTGATTCACTTTGCTGTACACCAGAAACTAACAAAACATCACAGCCCACCAGGCTCCTCTGTCCGTGAGATTCTCCAGGCAAGAATACTGGAGTCGGTAACCATTCTCTTCTCCAGGGGATCTTTCCAACACAGGGATCAAACCTGGGTCTCCTGTATTGCAGGCAGTTTCTTTACATCAGGGAAGCCCCATTGAAAGCAATTATACTCCAATTAATAAAGTAACAAAATAAAAATAACAGTTTTTCTGTACTGACTGCCTGTGAGGTGAGGTGAAGGTGAGGTGAAGTCGCCCAGTCATGTCCAACTCTTTGCGACCCCGTGGACTGTAACCTACTAGCCTTCTCTGTCCATGGGATTCTCCAGGCAAGAATACTGGAGTGGATTGCCATTTCCTTCTCCAGGGGATCTTCCTAACCCAGGGATTGAACCCAGGTCTCCCACATTGGAGGCAGACGCTTTAACCTCTGAGCCGCCAGGGAAGCCTGTGAGGCACCATGAATGTGGGAAATACACAGGACTGGAACCCAGATAGTGTATTTACCACAGCCCTGCTCCCAACCAAACCAATTGGCTATCCTGTCTTTGTCAAATTGCCAAGGCAATTCACCCTCCTTACGGAATGAAATTACTTTCGAGAACACTATTTTCCATTTTTATCAGCTTCCTTAGAGGATAAGAAATGAGAATATATGAGAGCTATGTCTACTTTTGTTTCTAAAGCCTCCTTAAATTTTGTACAAATAATGGGAAATGATATAAAGAGAACAGAACCCAAAGTGAGGTGAAGCCCAGCTCAAAGACATTTATCACACCGCTCATCTGTCTTCTCTCCTTTCAGCCCTTTCTCTTTGCTCCTACGAAAGCCAATCTTTGACAAACAGCTCTTACTCCCAACTGCCTATCGAATCCGGGCTCATGAAAGTAAAATAAAACATACACAAAAAAATCTGTTGTTCATTAAGAAGACAGCTCCTTGCTTGAAACTGTCACTGCCTGGAGTGAAGGACTTGTAAGCCCTTTCACCATTAGAGCTAAGATGAATCTTTCTACTTGGCTGTTATCAATGAGGCTTCAGGGCTACCATATAAATATCTCTAATTCCTCAAAGCAGATTAGTCAGTTGTAAAGTATGAGTGTGGAAAACGTTTCCATATGTCCACAGCCACTTTTGATTTTTTTTTCTCCTAAACTTAATATATACACATAAAACCCTTAGCCTCTAGAAAGTCCTTCCAGTGCAGGCAGAAACTTACATGCAAAAGGAGATGATACTTGAGAATCCGCTGAACTGGTTTCAAGAGATAGGACCCCAGAGGCAGTGAGTGTTTCAAAGTTTCCTGCCGTTCCCTGAAGAATTTGGCCAGCATCTTGTTCCTCATACACTCTGTTAGCACGGCCACGGATCTGCAAGAGTATTTTAAAATTGACATTGTAACTCTTAACATAGATATTCAAGTTTTAAATGCCAGTGAAAGTGAAAATGTTAGTTGCTCAGTCATGTCCAACTTGGCGACCCCATGGACTGTAGACCTTTCTGTCCATGGAATTCTCCAGGCAAGGATACTGGCATAGGTTGCCATGCCCTCCTTTGGGCGATCATCCTGACCCGGGGATTGAACCCAGGTCTCCTGCATTACAGCTGGGTTCTTTACCATCTGAGCCACCAGGCAAGTCCTTTAAATGCCAGATTAAGTATCAAGGCCTTAAAGCAGATAAAATGGCAACGGAACAATAGGTAGACTAGAAGGCCTCTGGGCAGGTGAGGAAAAGGTGTCCCCCTGGTTGAACTGGGTGAGTCTAGTCCTGACTCACCTCTGGGTGAATTAGAAAAAGACACTATCAGAGGGTGGTGAAACATGGACACATGACATCTAACCTGCCAGCTCTGTCCTTCAGGGAGATGAAGCCCCTATCAGGACACAGGACTTGCCACAGGGGATTTAAATTGGATGGAACTCCAATTTAAAGAATCTGCCTGCCAATACAGGAAACGCAAAAGGTGTGGGTCTGAGCCCTGGGTCGGGAAGATCCCCTGGAATAGGAGATGGCAACTCACTCCAGTATTCTTGCCTAGAAAATTCCATAGGCAGAGGCGCCTGGTGGGCTACGGTCCATGGGGGTGCAAAGAGTTGGATACGTGGAGCGACTGAGCACACATACACGAGCATCTTTGTTCGTTGTCCAACTTCCCATCTGCATTCAGTTTTCACAAGTTACACTGCAAGGAGCGGTCACCACTGTACTGAGAAAAAGGAGTGGCTTCTTTCCAGCAGACCCAGCCCCTCTCAGGCATCTGTCACCTGCTGTGCTGGTTCTGTTTGTGTAAGTGCACAACATGTGTGATGTTACATGCAGGCCTTTGGAGACCTTGTCCCCCAGGGAACTTCCCTTTGAAAATCTCTGAACAGACCTTTCTGTCCACCTCCAGGTATCTCTCTCCTCATTCTAAATTCAGTTTTTAAAACAGCTGGTTAACCTTGGTCCTCAAGGACCGTGTTTTACAGAGTGTGTTAGAAAAATGGGTCAGGATTCCTTCTCTACTCCAAAGGCAAAAAGTATGGCCCCCAAATATCCTAGAGAGATGGCTGAAACAATGCTCACATCTTATACATGAAGTGAGCTGGTGGTCTTGTGAGGTCACACACACACACACACAAGTAAATTAAAATCTCATGGTCTCATAAGTTAGAAGCAGGTGGAAGTAATTTCAGGCCCTTTCTCCCCAAGTCTTAATAGGTTTTCAGAATTAATTCAGAAAATTGGAGCCAAACGACAAAATAAAACTCCTTGGAAGGAAGTGACATGGACGGTGGTCTCCTGACGAAGCGATCAGAATCACTTTTGTGTCTGACTGCTTGGAGAAATATCTGTTCAAACAGATTTATTTTTCCTTCAAGTCAAGATTTCAAAATGATTCTTTACCATGGAACCCAGGGACTTTTCTAAGGCTCTTTAGAGTCAGAATCAGCTGCTCACTGGCTGTCTAACCCTCTGAAGTCTTGAGTTCTTGCACAAGGATAAGACACCTGCAGGAGATTCTAAGCACACTGAACTCCAGATTGAGGCCATGGGGGGACATTCGAGGACAATGACCTGAGTGGGTCTGGCCCTCTCCCTGGGGACAAGAGGGAGGGCTTGAGCCTCTTCCCAGGGAAGTCACCGAGGCATGACTGCTATGAAGAAGGACATCTGTCAAGGCGTGCAGGAGACACTTAATATCACCGGCCCCGGTCCAAAGGGGGAAGACACGTTGTCAGATGGGCTGAAAACACCTGGCGCTCACGGCTTGTGAAGACAGGGGAGGGGAGGGAAAGCTCAGGCCTCAGAGAGCAAATGGTGAGGAGGGGGATGAGAGAAAATCTTTTCCTATGAACATGAAAACCACACAGCTGGGCAAGACTCGGATGTACCCGCTTCACTGAGAGGGCCTGGGAGCATCTCCCTGCTAACATGTTTCTTTCCTTCTTTAAAGTCAGATCTGAAATACAAAACACTTCCTCCAGGAAACTGTCCTACTTCTCCTCCCTTGTCTCATACATCTTTAGCCTGTGTTACGCATGCCTGAGGTGGCGCTGCGCTGACTTATATTCATTGATTTGACCTTTCCTACTGGCTGTTCCACTATGGCATTTGGTTCAGTTCTGACCCTCAAAAGAAAATGAACTGCTTGAAGGCGAGGGATATTAGCTTCTATCTCCCGCCAGTGTACACTGAGTGTGCACTTGTGTGCCATGAAGGGCAGGCCCTCAGAAATGTCCTTGCACAAATGACCGTGCCTGTCCCCGCCCCTGAAGCAGCCTAGTTTATAAAAGTTGCTTTCATTTTTCACTCTCCATTCTTATTACGAAGTTAGAAAAATCTTCTTAATATAAACTCCAAAACTAAATATTCAGAAGATATTTCTTCCAGTGACATGTTTATAATGAAGTTTATACAGACATAATCCTCCACACAAGCCACTCTAGCATCTGCCTCCCGATAACTGGGTCTAGGGCTCTGCTGATTCTTCAGAGTTGGAAAGGTTTTCCATTTCTTTCAGGAGGAAGGTCTGTGGAGAAGTTGAGGCCTGATTCTGTGATTTCTCTGCATCAGAGTGTGGTATAATGCTGGTTTTTTAAGGACCACGGAGTTATTTGGGGCATCCTACAATTTCCTGATTATCTTTAGCAGAGAGGTGGCAACAAATGTTTTAGGAGACAGTATTGTTTAAGTGAAACTGTGTAAAGTGTGGGTGGGTCTACAGATAAGGAGATGGATAAATGTACTAATCTGCATGTGGGGTTTTGTTTTGTTTTCAGAGAAACCTGAGAAAAACATGTCTGGCCACCAACCAAATAAATCACCACAGCACAATATGCAGACCAGTATTTAGAGGAGGATGTGAAAACCCTCCAATGGAAAGAGTATTGCCACCAGTAAGCCCAAGCCTCTGGCTTCACATCCTTAATCCACACTGGCTTTCTACCACCAGGCAGGAATGACCCACTTGCTCTTCCTGACCACAGTGGCATGAGGGGCTCAGCCTGCTGGCTTCTCTTCAAAGTAGACTCCAGCACCCACTTTATCCTTATGGACATGTCCATACCAAGACTGGCTACAGAGTAGATAAAAGTTCCCTGAGCTCTTTTCCTGGTTCCCGCCTAACATAACAACGCTAGTCCTGCTAGTCACGGGCAGACAGACAGTAGAAAGGTATGGGGCAGAGGGAATCGCAAAGCTTCAGAAATTCTACAAGGATGTAGCAGCATGAGGTCTGAGGCCAGACCAACCTTGATTTAAATCTCAGCTGGGTTCGCTCACATGTCAGCTGGGTGACTCCTGTAAATTCAGTAAACCTACTGGAGGCTCGATGATTTCATCCATGCAGTGGGGATGGGGCAGGGATGGTGATGAACAAGCACTTCTGGAGGACTTATCAAGGCCAGGGCCTGTGCAGTTTGCGTGTTCTGCTTTTCTTTAATCCCTTAACATTTCTAGATTGTTGGGAAAATGAAATTCAACCACATTTTGTATTTATAGCATCAAGAGTAGCACTTGAAATTACTAAGTGCTCAATAAATGTCTTTTGCAGAAAAAAAGATTCCCAGCAGAGTGAGTCATGGTCTTAGACCTGATTCCCTTACTGAATGATCACTGAGGCTCCTCCTTCAGTAGCCCTTCTGCCAGCACCTCTGGGGTAAGTGAACCTGAACTGACGGTCCAGGTAGGAAGCTTATCATGATCATTCCCTTCTCTGAGCTCCATAAAACTTGCGCAGCTTCTAAAACTTACATAGCAAAAATATAGCCTATTTTATCCCCAGATAGATTATATAAACTCATTAGCAGGGCATCCCACATTCTTAAAAACACAGCATACATACAAAAGGGTTAATAGATAAGCCTTCTTCTAGCCAAACACTTCTAGGAGTCCAGTGGAGGACACCTAACAATCTTTTTGGTCTCCTCCAAGGTCATTCGCAATTCTCCCCTGTGCAGGCTCTGCTGGGTAGTCCCTAGGCCTGAATGGATCAGTATCAGGATACCCCACTGATCCGTTCTCAGCATTTCTGCAGTTTTCCCACAGTATTCAGCACAGCGCCAGACACGGAGTGCCCAACGACCACGCATACTGCGTGGACCGACCTCAAGCAACATGAAGGTAAGCAAAAGTATTTCCACACATTCACCAGGCATACCTTGGATAGTTCGTGCAATACTGGGTGTAAATGTGGAACTCTTCACTCTGCAAGGAAACAAAAGAGATGTAATAGGCTAAAAAAAAAAAAAAGTAGAGACAACAACATTCAATGAAAAATAAAAGATATATCATTCATCCTTTAAAAGGTGTTGTTTTAAAAGTTGTTTCTGTAACCACCTTGGCCTGTCTTCCGAGCCCCTGTGGCAATCACTCGTGCCATTTTAATTACCTAGAATCCACATGCACTTGAACTCATTTGAGATCATTAAATATTTATTGAGCATCTGCTATGTTAGATGAATCTGAAGGCAAATAGGAAGAGGAAGACAACAGGGTTTTTGTTTCCAGGTGCTCATGGTCCTCTGGGGCATTTGCAGGGTGAGAGAGAAATATAAGCAGATAATTTAAATATTATGTGGTCAGAACATGTTGGAAGTATGTGCAAGGGAATACTTTCAATCCGTGTGTGTGCATCTTTCTCTGCCCATGGTCTTTCCCACCTTTTTCACTGGACAACCACTAGGCACCTTTTGACACTGAACTGAGGCTTTATTTCCTTTCAGGGGACTTTCTTGAGTTCTTGGACTGAGCCAATTGCTCCTACTCTTGGGTCCCACAACACTCAGTACCAACCTATCTTACAGAATTTGCCAAATGAGCATGACATTTTTTGTGCATCTGTCTGCCACTCTACACTGTGAGTTCCTGCAGGAGAGGGGCCATAGTGTGCTTGCCTGGCACATAATGTATTTTGAACTAATGAATGCCCCTCTCTCCTATGAAGCTGAAAATTATTTGAGAGCAGGATCCAAGTCTACTCATCTGTACATCTAGCATAGCAGCAATGCCTCAAATGCATTAAATGTTTGGCTAACTAATGGGGTCTTCTTGCCTTTTGCTATGTTTCCCTTATCAGCAAATTGATTCCAGGTTCCCTTATCAACAAATTCTAGACATAATATCATTTCACTTACTGGTAAATACTTTATACTATATCTTTAACATGAGGACTTTAAAAGAGAAACATCACCACAATGCTATTATCATCTTTAAATAATTCCATGGGAAGGACTGGGAGGTTGGGATTAGCAGATGCCAACTATTATACATATAGGATGGATAAACAGCAATATATATAGTAGTATACATCTACTGTATAGCATAGGGGACTATATTCAATATCCTGTGATATACCATATATATATATGTATAAAAAAACTGAGTTACTTTGCCATGTAGCAAAAATTAAACACATTATAAACCAACTTTACTTCAAGAAAATGTAAATAAATAATTCCATAATATCACGAAGGTTCATTATCACTATTCCTATTTTTTCTGTTCTTTTTAAAAATTATAGTTTGCTGTTTACTCTGTATTCCAAACAATATCCCCACACAGCAACTTGATATTGTTGATATCTAAGTCCCTTCTAATCTGTAAACTCCCCCTCTTATTTCCCTCCTGCAATTAAGTTGAAGAAGCCAGATGATTTCTCCTGCACTCTCAGTTTTGCCGATCATGTCCCTAAGGCTTTCTTTATTACGTTTCTCTGTCTTCCACGGTCCTTGTGGTTTAGAAGAGGCTTGCCTGGATTTAGGTTCCGTAATTTGGCCCAAGTACATCATAGACTGGATTGTACTTAAATTGAGAGGCATAGGAGCTGATTCTTTCTTTCTATGATGTTAATAATCATTGGTAACTACTGCTTAGGTCTTTTAATTCATGAAGGCCTGCAAAATGGTGATATTTCCAATCCTACTATTTTTTCTTCATTCATTAGCCAGATTTTTTTTTTCCAAGAAAGGAACTGCCTTAGATTAGTTACCATGCAGTTTGTGGTTTGTATGGGAAAGATAGGATAAATAAATGCTTGATTCCTTTCCTTAATTTTCAAAACAAAGCATCAGTGCTCTAACATCCTGTAAAGGACTTGGGTTTTTTAACATCACTGTGGATTTCATGAAAAGAAACATTTCATGACTTTCAGTTGTTTTTAGTTAGCTATCTTTTTATTGATGCTCAAATGATCCCATCTTTGGCCAACAGGAAACTCTTCTTGAGTATCTGTGACCTGACCTACAGCCTCCAGAAGCTCCTTGCTTTCTGGGGTGACAAAATGTTTCAGATCCTCTTGCACATTTCCCTCCCACACTCATTCTCCACGGAGCCCAGATTTCTTCACGTAGGCAACAGTATGTGGAAACCACAATCTGAGCGTTAGCGATGCTCTTGCTACCAAGTTAATTATTTCTAGGCCATCTCAGTGGACAGAGTTAGAAATATGGTGTTTCTAAAGCTAAAATACATGCTTGCTTGCTGCTGCTGCTAAGTTGCTTCAGTCGTGTCCGACTCTGTGTGACCCCATAGACGGCAGCCCACCAGGCTTCCCTGTCCCTGGGATTCTCCAGGCAAGAACACTGGAGTGGGTTGCCATTTCCTTCTCCAATGCATGAAAGTGAAAAGTAAAAGTGAAGTTGCTCAGTTGTGTCCAACTCTTAGCGACCCCATGGACTGTAGCCAACAAGGTTCCTCCAACCATGGGATTTTCCAGGCAAGAGTACTGAAGTGGGGTGCCATTCCCTTCTCTGAAAACCCATGCTTAGTTCATGCTAATTCTTGCAATTCATATTCAGGACTAGAGTGTTTCTAACTAGCCTCATTCTTAATCTGTATTTTCTTTCTCTTGCCAATTCCAGTTCTCAATGACACAACTGTGAATATTCGTTTGCTTTATCCCACAATACACACAATTTCGAAATAACAATACTGAAACCATCACATATGATATCATTACTGAAAACGGTTAAGGATGTATTTGCTGTATTTTGCCCACAGCATATTTTTAATTGATTGGCATTTTCCTCTGTGTGGTCAAGCTACAAACTGGATTCACAGTTAGGTTCATTGTTTCAATCTGCTTTCATTTTCTGAAGGCTGTTTTAAACTTTAACTTTGTTTTATAATTATGTAAAATAAATACATGGTTTCAAAGTCAACTCGCCAAAGAAACACACACTTACAGAAGTCTGGCTTCTATGCCTTCTCATTCTAGTCCATTCCCTGCCTTTCCCCTCAGGAACCAATTTCTAATCTTACAGTTTATCTTAAAAAAATTTTTTTTTAAAACATACACATTGAAATACAAGTATAACCTTCCCCATTTCTAGATAAAAAAAGGCAAGTTATGTCAGTGATTCTCAAACTTGAGTATTAGAATTACCTTGAGGGCTTATTAAAACACAGATTACTGGGTTGCGCCCCCCAGAGTTTCTGATTTGGTAGGTCTGGGTAGGGCCTGAGAATCTGCTTTCTAACAAGTTCCTATATAATGTGGCCCAGAGACCACACTCTGAGAACCACAGTGCTAGACTCCCCACTCCATCCCCTTTCTAGTAGTATACAGCAATATTCTTTATTTGCTTTTACTGCTTTGTACTACTCTATTATGTGGATATGCCATAGTTTATTCAACCAAGTTTTGTTCATGAATGTTTGGGCTGTTTCCATGTATTGCATATTTCTGTGGGGGGCTCAGTGGTAAAGAATCCGCCTGCCAATGCAGAAGATGCAGGTTTGATCCTGGGTCAGGAAGGTCACCTGGAGAAGGAAATGGCAACCCACTCCAGTATTCTTGCCTGAAAAAACCCACTGAGCAGCCTAGTGGGCTGCAGTCCATGGGGTCACAAAGAGTGAGACACAATTGAGCACGCACACATGCACGCGTGTACCTTATATAGATTTATAAATTGTAACAATTAGTACTATAAAGTATAACATCACTTTTGTTGAGATTTTATCACTATATCTTTAGAATAGATTTCTGGAAGTCGGATTGCTGGAATGAAGGGTGAATTCAGATGTACTTTTCCTGCTGCTGCTGCTGCTAAGTCACTTCAGTCATGTCCGACTCTGTGCGACCCAATAGACAGCAGCCCATCAGGCTCCCCCGTCCCTGGGATTCTCCAGGCAAGAACACTGGAGTGGGTTGCCATGTCCGTCTCCAATGCATGAAAGTGAAAAGTAAAAGTGAAGTCGCTCAGTCGTGTCTGACTCTTTGCGACCCCATGGACTACAGCCTACCAGGCTCCTCTGCCCATGGGATTTTCCAGGCAAGAGTACTGGAATGGGGTGCCATCGCCTTCTCCTAGACATAGCCAAATTCCCCTCCTATTTTGTCTATTTTCTTTTCCCACAGTTAAAGGAGTGTCTATTTCCCCATGGCCTTGCCAACACAGTATGCTGCCAAAGTTTTAAGCATAATATTTAAAAAAACACTAAGTTGCCAAATTCTAAAAATTAGAAGATACAAATTTTTTGATTTCTGGCTTTTTTTGAAAAAGTATTAGATCCATAGGCCCTAGGTCTACAGTTTCATATAACACTTCTGTCCCCCAAGACATAAGTACCTTGATGCTCTGGCCTCTACCTGGGCCCATTCACGCACTGTGTTCATCAGCTTAGCTCTTGAAGGCACTGGAGTGTTCCATTTTCCCCAGGGATAAGAAAGACACAGTGACTTGCCCAAGGTCTTCCAGGAAATTAACATCAGACTGGAGTGCTCCCCTTTCTCTCTATTCTTTGGTCTGGAATTGAGCTGTATTCCCCCACCGTGGAAACACAGAGTGCAGAGTGTTAACCACGGGACCACCAGGGACGTCCCTGGAGCCCTTCTCTGGGTGTACTCACACTCTCACACTTTCTTGCTTCGTTCCTGCCTCCTGCCACACTCAGTATGGGGTTGAACAGCTATTTGGCTGATTTCCTTAAACTTAGCATCATATGATGGAGAAGGCAATGGCACCCCATTCCAGTACTCTTGCCTGGAAAATCCCATGGGTGGAGGGGCCTGGAGGGCTGCAGTTCATGGGGCCGCTAGGAGTTGGACACAACTGAGCGACTTCACTTTCACTTTTCACTTTCATGCATTGGAGAAGGAAATGGCAACCCACTCCAGTGTTCTTGCTTGGAGAATCCCAGGGATGGGGGAGCCTGGTGGGCTGCCATCTATGGGGTTGCACAGAGTCGGACATGACTGAAGTGACTTAGCAGCAGCAGCAGCATCATATGAAATATCAAACACAATGGCCTCAATAAAAAACATTCTAAATTACATCATCTACATTAGCTACCCTAAAAATACCTCAAGACTTCTCTGCACAACTGAATTTTGGGGCATTCTGTGACATCATGGCTCGGTTTCTGTCTTAAATTAGGCAGTTTCAACTTAAAACATTGATATATTCTTAATATAGAACCAAATGCATAATTGATCTTGAATTTATAAGCCCTGTGGACAGTTCAAATAATGGCTTTACGCAAAAGTCAACAACTCCTATTTAGTTAATCCCTGAATAACTATTTCTTATATATATCCTTTTCAGAAGTATTTAGGGAGAAAGAAGGCAATGAGAGAAAATTATATAAAAACAGATATTTTCTTCTGGTTATTTAACATTTTCAAGTTGCAATTAGTGATGATGTCAAAATAAGACATTTAATTATGAAAGAACCAAAATATAGCCATCAGGGCCAACTGAACACAAAGGGCGTTTGAACGTTTCCTGAATAATCAGAGGATAGAAATCTGTATGATTTTAGGGTTTCTTCTGCCAGAATGTTAATGTCTCCCCATTCCCTCTTTCTCTCTCCCTCTGCTTTTCATACACACACACACACAGATGACCGAGCAGTTTTCACAGGACACTACTGAGAAAGGCTTACTCTGTAAGGAGACATTGATTTGTGTGTGTGCATGCTACATCGTTCAGTCATGTCTGACTCTTTGTGACCCTATGGACTATAGCCCACCGGGCTCCTGTGTCCATGGGATTCTCCAGGCAAGAATACTGGAGTGGGCTGCCATGCCCTCCTCCAGGGGATCTTCCGGACCCAGGGGTTGAAGCTGTGTCTCTTATGCCTCCTGCATTGGTAGGGGGTTCTTTATCCCTAGTGCTATTCGGGAAGCCCACGACATTGGCTTGAATAGACCCCTATCATACCTATTAATCTGATACCAGCAGTTTCCTGAGGAGGATTTCAACAAGTGGCTCATGTGTGTGTGTGTGTGCATATGTGTGTGTGTGTTTGCGTGCATGCGTGCACACACACACGCCTGGGCACTGAAAGGAGACAGGCTCCAATGAGGAGGGGGCCACGCATCAGGTGAAAGGAGGCGATTAAGGGAAGTTGGGCCTCCGAAGACAAACTTCCCTCCTAAATGTCACCCAGGGTCAGCCTGGCTGACAGTCAAGCTGAGTGACGGAAATGAGAGTGGAGGTGAAGGCAGGAAGCCACGGGAAACCCGCTCCAGGTGTTTCCAGAGCCCAAAGAGCAGGCGAGCGCTCGGTGGGCGAGACACTGGCCTGCCTGGCGGGGACGCCCACCCCTCCTGAGAGCGGCTTGTGCAGCGCTGTGTGGTTCTTTTCTGGACAGCAGGTAAGAAGGGCTGTGTTCTCTTGTCAGGAGGGATTTCTGTCGCCTAGCCATACCACAAAAGCAAGGTCAAAGTTGACTCTCCGTGTAAGCCCCAGTGACTCAGATAAAAGCAGTCGGCAACCGCCAGCTTCACCTCTTTCATTAACGGCCCCTCAATTAAAGCAATTTTCCACTCCTCCCCAGAGGTGAGCAGCTGCTTGTGTTTCACAAAGTGTAACATCTTCTAAATTTCAGGGTGCTGAGTGAGAAGCAGGCGGTGCCAGACCCACACACACCCCCTTGCTGTTCCCTGCTCACACACAGGAGTGTGGAGTGCAGCAATCCGTCTTCCAATTAAACTTGGCAATACCGCAACAAGAAATCAGATTTGGGAGTTGGCAACCTGGCGCATAAACAAACTTTTATGTGAATAATTAAGCCAGAGCCAAGCGTATGCTGGACCGTCTTTAATCAACTTGTGATTACAGTTACCAGAAAAGCCCCGATGTTTCCGAAAGCTTCTATGTTGTTTATGCACTGCGGTCATTCTAACACAGCTTCTTTGATATACTCAGCCTTATCTTCTATTCATTTCTCCCTCTTTCATTTTCCTTCTTTTTTCCAAATTCTTACCCTTCACTGTGACACGGGCCACTTGTGAGAAGAACTGTGTGTGTAAGTGTGTGTGCACAAACATTTTGCATGTTAACACATACACTGCCACCCACAAAGTCAGGAGTGTTTTATATATAAGCCCGTCAACTGCCGTTTAGGAGCCCCACTTGAGTAGAACCAAGAGTGTTATGTTTGGATTCAAACTCATTGGATCATCCGAAATAACTTTGTGGAATAACCCGGAACCCGGTCAGGCTGGGAGGACATCTCCAAGTTCACATTGGCCTCCCAGACTCTAAATGAGGTGCTAACTCTCAGTTGACCCAAAAGCGCCATCATGAACTTTGCTTCAACCTTTATACATTTGAAACCACAACTGTAAAAATCACATGAAGTTTTGCTGGAAAAACAATTTCTGCTAGAGGTTTTCCAAACAAAAGCTGCTGAATTTTTAGAGAAACATAAGATTCTATTTACAGTAGGACATCAAGAAAGTAATGTTGTAAAGGATTCCCTTACATGTTTCAGAATTCTCTTACCTGGGTACAGAATATAAACTGACTGTCATTTAAGCTTTAAAATTCAAATCCTCTTCTTGTATTTTTTCTAAGCCATCAGTGCAACTTAAGAAGAAAGTAGGAGAATTAAAGGGCATATTTAAGAGGCAGGAGATTAATTTTGGTCTATTTTTCCACTAAATGAGTAATCTAGTGCCATATATATGTATATATATATGTTTATATATATATGTATACATACATATGTATATGGAAGTATATTAAATATATATATGTGTGTAAAGTATTTCTATTCTTATAGATTTTTATAACTGATCTAGTCATATTTTACATGTACTTATATTTCTAACATTCTTCTATTCTGGACTCTCCTCTCCCGAAGCTTAAAGTCTTTCTTAGGACAGATATGTAGCATCACTTAAATATTTATTACACAAGTTCTAAAACTACTGCTAAGTTATTGGGCTTCCCAGGTGGCTCTAGTGGTAAAGAACCCGCCTGCCAATGCAGGAGATGTAAGAGATGTGGGTTCCATCCCTGGGTCGGGAAGATCCTCTAGAGAAGGGAATGGCAACCCACTCCAGTATTCTTGCCTGGAGAATCCCATGGACAGAGGAGCCTGGGGCCTACAGTCCATGGGGCTGCAAAGAGTTGGACACAACTGAAGTGACGTGCAGTGAAGTGAAGTGAAGCATGCACACAACTTACTGGGAACTGAATTTTTTCCTCCATGGCTGGTGGGGAGAAAAAAATCCTCAGAGTGAGAGAGATCAGTGGTGAATTTCATCCAGTATGGAACACATCGGTCATCTTAACTTTACAATGAAAACAGTGTGTCTCTGTCTCGGTTGGCTCAGAGAGATGAAGCCTGCTTACCTTGGACACAAAGCACTCTGCTATGGCCACAGGATCGTTTTCACAGTTTTCCAAGTCTTGCAGAAGTTCACTAAAAAAAACAAAAAACAAAAAAACTATTAGGCTGTGGTCTGAGGGTTGAGGACATTTTAAATAACTTAGAAGTTTAAACATTTACATGGCACATAAGGAATCATTTAATTGGATATCTGAGGTCTTGTCATTACATCCAAGGCTTAGATAAGTGACTTGCCTGAGGTCATGGAGGAGCAGAGGGGTAAACATAGGTCTGACCTGCAACTTCCCACCCAGAGATAAGTCCTACTCAACATTTCAGTCTGCCTGACATTTGTCAAAATCTGCACACATGCTCACACACACTTACTCACTCATCCCATAGGTTTCCAGGTACCAGACAGCACACAAAACACTAAGAACAAACACACCAACGAGCCAAGTGAGATTATGGTCTCTTGGAGCTTGGAATCCACTGAAGAGTCAGATATGCAGTGAAAAACCACACTGATAAACAGAAAATTATAAACAGAGAGAGTGTTCTAAAGGAAAAATATGCCAGGGGAGGAAATCTCTTTCCTCAGATGAAAATCTATATTATTTATTTTTAATGATTCATTAAGTAACTAACTGAATGACATTGCACTGTGTGGATGTAGCATCATTAAGGTAACTGATCACCCACGGCCGCATACAGTTCTATGAATGGGATTGCTGGGTCATGGAACATTCTCATTTCAAACGTTAATGCCTTCCCAAATTATGTTCCATAGAAGTTGTATCAATGTGTATTTTAATGTGGCAAGTCTTTAATTACTGATATATTACACAGTTAATAAAAAGTTAGTTTTTCAGGAATTATGATAAAAATAGTTGCAATTTTACAACAGTTCCTTGCTTTCTGTTTCCCATTCTCGACTACCACTCCCCAGAAACACTCTCAACTTCTTTTAACCATTTTGGCTATAGGTATCTGGGTTTCCAAACATGCCAGCAATGAATTTTCATTATTTTTCAGTCTTAGGTATTTACTTAATAATTTCCCCTAGCTTCCTTTCTTCTCATCTTTCTCAACAAACTCTCTTAGGAAATTCAATTAGATTAAAAGTCAGAGCTTACATTTTAAAGACTACATAAATATTATGCTCAGATAAGTCTTGGAGCTACTAGACCATTCAAATATGATCTAAATCAAACCCCTTATGATTATACAGTGGAAGTGAGAAATAGATTTAAGGGACTGATATGATAGATAGAGTGCCTGATGAACTATGGAATGAGGTTCATGTCATTGGAAAGGAGACAGGGATCAAGACCATCCCCAAGAAAAAGAAATGCAAAAAAGCAAAATGGCTGTCTGGGGAGGNAAAGTGAAGAAGAACTAAAGAACCTCTTGATGAAAGTGAAAGAGGAGAGGGAAAAAGTTGGCTTAAAATGCAACATTCAGAAAACTACAATCGTGGCATCTGGTCCTATCACTTCATGGCAAACAGATGGGGAAACAATGGAAACAGTGACAGACTTTATTTTGGGGGGTTCCAAATCACTGTAGATGGTGACTTCTGTCATGAAATTAAAAGATGTTTGATCCTTGGAAGAAAAGTTATGATCAACCCAGACAGTATATTAAAAAGCAGAGACGTGACTTTGCCAACAAAAGTCTGTCTAGGCAAAGCTATAATTTTTCCAGTGGTCATGCATGGATGTGAGAGTTGGACTGTAAAGAAGTCTGAGTGCTGAAGAACTGATGCTTTTGAGCTGTGGTGTTGGAGAAGACTCTTGAGAGTCCCTTGGACTGCAAGGAGATCCAACCAGTCCATCCTAAAGGAGATCAGTCCTGAATATTCATTGGAAGGACTGATGCTGAAGCTCCAAAACTCTGGCCACCTGATGCAAAGAGCAGACTCATTGGAAAAGACCCTGATGCTGGGAAAGACTGAGGGTGGGAGAAGAAGGGGATGACAGAGGATGAGACAGTTGAATTGCATCACTGACTCAATGGACATGAGTTTGAGTAAGCTCTGGGAATTGGTGATGGACAGGGAAGCCTGAGGTGTTACAGTCCATTGGGTCACAAAGAGTCAGACACAACTGAGTGACTGAACTGAACTGAACTGACCCCATGATTTGCTTTCTAAACAACATTTCAAAGGAGAAAAGAAGCATGACCCAAATAAATATTTTCTTAAGACGTAAGTTACTTGCTCTGGGATGCTTTCACTGATCCCTCAGATAAAAATCAATTCCTTGCTCCTCAGAGTTCTCGAAGTAAAGTTTTGTTCATTCGTTGGGTGTATGACTTACTGCCTCTGCTACACAACAATGTCATTCACCTCTAGACGAATAGATTTAGCCCAGTGTTTGACATGCAACAGTGACTCAATATAGGTATACCGAATAAAAAGAAAGGCCAGTACGTTCCTGGTGGTCCAGTAGTTAATAATCCACCTGCTAATGCAGGGGACACAGGTTTGATCTCGGGAAGATCCTGGTCTGGGAAGATTCCATATGTTGCAGGGCAACTAAGCTCATGGGCCACAGCTACTGAAGCCCACACACTCAGGAGCCCATGCTCTGCAACAAGAAGAGTCGCCACAAAGAGGAACCCGTGCACTGCAACTGAAGAGCAGTTCCCACTCGTGGCAACTAGAGAAAGTCTGCACACAGTAACCCAGCGTAGTCAAAGAAATCAAATTTATAAAGACAGAGAGAGTTGAAGGCAATCGGAAAATTCTCCTCTCATCTTTTAAGGAGAGAAGAGAGCTCAGATGATCGTAACTTGCTAAAAAATAATTTAAAAATAAAATTCTGGTGTAGAGAAATGGTCTCTACTTCCTCAAAGATTCAAATTACAGTCTAGATGACTTTTCTGTATTTCAAGAGAGGGACACTGTGTAAAAACAATTGACATCTCTTTAAAATGCAGTTAAGGGAAAAAAAAAAAGTTTTGGAAGTTTAGGTAACAAGTTAAACTGGGGAAAGTGGTTTCTTTGGCCTGAGCTAGTTTCCTGACCATTTGGGAATTTCTTCCAGACACCAAAACAGAGTCTTAAATTTCCAGGCTATCATAGGGATTATGGGAGAAAGATTTGGCTAGAAAAAAGACAACAAAAATGAAATCTCAATTGTATTTCAAAACAGTTCATGTTGGAAGATTTCATGAAATAACAATTTGAATCTAGTAATATGCCAAAACTGAACAGAGGAAAGAAATTATACAGTACAAGGAAAGAAATTATACATTACTGTCGTTTATGAACATGCATGAAAAAGTTCTTTAAAAAACACAAATTAAACTCATCATGCACAAATATATGAAACACCATGGCCAGGCAGGGCTTATACGTACACATGTGCCAAGTCACTTGGTGCTATATGGCTCAGCTGCTTCAGTTGTGTCCAACTCTTAGTAACCCCACGGACTGTAGTCTGCCAGGCTCCTCTGTCCATGGGATTCTCCAAGTAAGAATACTGGAGTGTGTTGCCATTCTCTTCTCCAGGGGATCTTCCCAACCCAGGGATTGAACCCATGTCTCTTATGTCTCCTGCACTGGCAGGCAGGTTCTTTTCCAGCACTGCCACCTGGGAACTCCAGGGTTTATTCTAGTAGTGTACATATGATTTAAATCAGATGATTAATTCAAATCAAATTAATATAATTTGCTACATTATGAATAGGAGAAAAATCATGTACTAATTTTCTTAAAGGATGATTATACATTCAATAAAAGTCAATATTCATTCACACTAAAATCTCAGCAAAGTAGAAGTAAGTGTCTAAATCTCAGAACAAACATCATAATTAAAGGTGAAACAATTAAAGCATTCCTGCTAATGTCAGAAAGAAGAATGCAAGAATCTAATTAGCACTGTTTGAGAAGACTTACTGAAAGCAGTAAGGAAAAAAAAAAAAATATATATATATATATATAAGGGGCAGAAGAACTATAAAGGAAAGCAAAAATCTCTCATTTTCAAACAACTATTGTCTACATAGAAAACCTAAAAGGGTCTATAAACAATTAGAACCGATGGGACAATTTAAAAAGTTGGTTGAATATAGTGTCAACATGATAAAAATTGAAAGCATTCTTACATGACAATAATGGTGAATTAAAAAATAGGAAAATATTCTAGTCAAAAATAACATTAAAAAAATAAGTGTTTAAAAGTGACATGTATGAATGTGATGGAGAAATTATAAAATGTTACTGTTACTGTTAAGTCACTTCAGTCCTGTCTGACTCTGTGCAACCCCACAGAGGGCAGCCCACCAGGCTCCCCCGTCCCTGGGATTCTCCAGGCAAGAACACTGGAGTGGGTTGCCATTTCCTTCTCCAATGCGTGAAAGTGAAAAGTGAAAGGGAAGTCACTCAGTCGTGTCTGACTCTTGGTGACCTAATAGACTGCAGCCCATCAGGCTCCTCCGTCCATGGGATTTTCCAGGCAAGAGCACTGGAGTGGGGTGCCATTGCCCTCTCTGTATAAAATGTTATTATAGGGTATTTTTAAAAAGCTTGATTAATGAGATATGTTTATGGTTGAATGACCCAATATTATAAAGATATCACTGCTGCTGAAATTAATCTATAAATTAAATCAAATTCCAATAAAAGTCCCAAGAGAGCTCCCTTCATGGAAGTTGATAAACTAAAGCAAAAAGAAATGAAAAAAATCACTTGACAGTGCAAAGAGTTAAGAAACGCTAGGTCACTGTAGAAGAAGAGCAACAGGGGTTTAATAATTAAGATGATGTGGTATGGAGTAAGGATGGACAAAGAGACCAGCGAAACACAGCAGAGCCCAGAAACAGAACCATCCATACAGTAAGCTTCACCTGGGGGAAATGCAAAACGACAAATCAGCACAGAAAAGACGTATTTTTCAGTCTGTGGTGACAGGACGACGGGCTAGTTATATGAAAAGAGGGTTTTTTGTTTGTTTGTTTTTCTTTCCTTTTTTGGCTGCACTGCATGGCTCGCATATCTTATGTTAATAAGTTCCCCAACCAGGGATTGAAAACACACCCAGATGAGACTGGGCATGTTCAGGGTGGTATGGCTGTAGACAAAACATACCCTCAGCAGTGAAAGCACACAGCCCTAATCCAGTGGACTTTCAGGGAATTCCCTGTAAACAAGGATTTCAATTTCCTATCACATACCACATTTCCATCAATTTTAAAGATGTAAGTGAAAAGCAAAAATTTTAAGACTTTTAGGAAAAAATATAGAGCATATTTATGAACTGAGCATACTTATTAAAGAGATAAGTTTTTAAACAGACACAAAATTCTCATCCTATAAAAATTACATGTACTTAGAGTAGTTAAAATCATGAATTTTATAACTTCTTTTCAAAGAAGCCATAATTAAAAGACAAATCTCATACTAAGGGAGGACTATAATTTGCATAATCCATAAAGATCTCCAGACAGACTCATCAAGCACTCCTAAACAATCATAAGAAACATCTTGACAGAAAACTGGACAATGAGTAGGAGCCAGAAATTCAGAGAAGAATCAAAGTGGCCAAAAAACAAGAGAAGAGGCTTAGTCTTATTGCAATCAGCAAAATGCAAGGTAATACAGCCCATAATGGAATATTACATTGCAGTTAAAATAAGCAAAGTAGAACTATAAATCTCAAAAGCACCGTGGCGTGAAAAAAACTTATAAAAGACTGAGACAGTGCATGCCATGTTTGAAGTCAGTTAAAGCACACCATGTGTTACAGGGATGGTGGTATTTTGAACCAGTTTATACTGGCTTTTCTGAGCCAATTCTGTACATCTCCTCCTAGTTCCCTGTTCAGTAAGGTCTTCTTAGTAGCCTGAAATCTGCTGTAGGTGTGTTTATACCACAGAAATTTGCAGACATAAATCTCAGATTCCTCCTCTCTTGTCCTCACTCTGTAGAACTGGCATGCCAGCACATCACCGTGCCATTCTCTACAGTGTGGAATGCAAATCAGAGGGGCATATCGGGGGCTCAGCATTACTGGTAAGAGCTTTACACTTTCAAGCATTTCTAAAGCAAATATGGCATAAAGGAAGGCCCTGATGGAATAGGGGTGCTTCATAAGTGTTTATCATATGCTTTCCCGTATTTTGGAAATACTTCCTGAAAAACAATCTNGAATGCAAATCAGAGGGGCATATCGGGGGCTCAGCATTACTGGTAAGAGCTTTACACTTTCAAGCATTTCTAAAGCAAATATGGCATAAAGGAAGGCCCTGATGGAATAGGGGTGCTTCATAAGTGTTTATCATATGCTTTCCCGTATTTTGGAAATACTTCCTGAAAAACAATCTAATCAGCTAAAATTTTCTAAAGTGTTCGTTGCTCAGTCATGTTCGACTCTCTGGGATCCCGTGGACTGTAGCTTGCCAGGCTCATCTGTCCATGGGATTCTCCAGGCAAGAATACTGGAGTGGGTAGCCATTTTCTTCTCCAGGGCATTTTCCCAACCCAGGTCTCCTGAATTGCAGGCAGATTCTTTCCTGTCTGAGCCACCAGAGAAAAATTTTCAGGCCAGCATAAAACCATTTTCTTTTTGCCCTCTTTAGTTTTAGAGATTTAAATCTTGCTGAGTTGGGCGCAATAGTATTATATTATACTGAGAAATCTGTACCTGAACTAGTAAAAACTTTAAAATCATTTCAAGCCTTAACCATAGATTTGCCAGAGAGTTGTATCTTTGAAATCAATTGATGTAGGGTATAGAACAGAGGGTTCAAAAGAGGCATTAACATAAAAGTCACATCGATACTGTTATTTAATGAAATATAACAGTAAAGACATTTAAGCTCTAAATTTAGTCCAGAGTTAAGAGAAAGGAAATAAAAGTAAATAGGGACAAAATAATACAGACAATTAACTGTAAAAATTAAACAGAAAAATATTCTTGGAAATAATAAAAAAAATAACGAGAAATATTAGTTGAGATTCAACAAAACCAGGTATTTAAAACCGGCTTCCATCAATAGCAGAATGAATAAAGAAGATGTGGTACATATATACTATAGAATATTACTCAGTCATTAAAAAGAATAAAATAAGGCCATTTGCAGCAACATGGATGAGCCCAGAGATTATCATCCTGAGTGAATTAAGTCAGACAGAGATAGGAACATGTCATATGATATCACTTATCCACAGAATAAGTGGAATCTAAAACAAATGAAATAAATGAACTGATTTATAAAACAGAAACAGACTCACAAACTTAGAGAACAAACTGATGTTTGCTAGAGTATAAGGGGCATTTGGGCAGTTTGGGATTGACATGTACAGGCTGCTATATTTAAAATGGATAACCAACATGGATCTACTGTATAGTACTGGGAACTCTGCTCAATATACTATAACAATCTAACCGGGGAAAGAACTTGAAAAAGAATAGCTTCATATGTGTGTGTATATAAATATATATATGTATATACATATAAAACTGAATCACTTTGTTGTACACCTGAAACTAATACAACATTGTTAACCAACTATAGTCCAGTATAAAATAAAAAGTTAAAAACAAGCAAAATTTAAAAATCGAAATAGGCTAGGTTGGTTTTCTGGCTCTATGTCCTTGAGCAAAGGGCTTTCTACATTGTTTCCTCTGTCCAAACAGCGTGCATACATTTTGCATCTTATCTGCCTCAGGGCTGCTGAGAGGATGAAAGGAGACAATGCGTGTGCAGGAGATTTACAAACGTGGTCTACCAAAGGGACGGGCATGAGTACCACCAGCTAGAATCGTGCCACCTCTGATGGCTCACCGGTCATCATCACCCTGACTCAGGTTTACGTTAGTCATGTCTGATTTCCTTGTTCAGCAAACACCAAAGAGAGAAGCTCAGAGCACAGTTCAGGCGTATAACTGTCATGCAAGTGTGTGTTCCTCGGTTCTCCGTCTCTTCATAACGAAGATTTGGAGAGACGGACATTAACGCCCTCGGCGCCTCACAGCTCTCGGGTCTTGGGCAAACCGTGTTATAGCTCTTGGGCAAATCAGTGTTACAGCTCTATTTTATTTAGAAGATAGCAGAACCCAGCCTGGAAGCGTGAGGGCAGGCCAACCCAAAGACTTGAAGGGAAGAGAGTGGAGGAGTGTTTGGGGGAGGGAGAGAGAGAGACGGAGAGAGAGCGAGCACACGCACGTGGGAGAGAAAGGGAGATATAAGTTTTTCCTCCACCTGGGCCCACCCTATGCAAATTGGGCTTAGCCAGGAATGCTATTTGTTCTACCTGAAGTCTTCACTCTGGTCCTCGGACCTTCTTTTGTTCTATTTTCGCAGACTTTTCCCTTCCTTTTCTTTTAGCCACCGCCATTTTGGACTCCTTTTCCCTATTCTACCTACCTAACATGAAGACCTGTCTTCCATCTTTTGCGGCTGAGGTCCCTTCTTGTTGACAATGGGGGCTACTACTGTCTTGTCTTCCTTTAAATTAGGAGACACAGCAAGGTTTAAACTCCAAGGAGTAGAAAACCCTTCCTGCCTGGACTGTGCCACAATCAAGACCTGAAAAGCAGGGCTCTGTTCTGGCAGGAGGGAATGTGGCTAAATGCCTGGGGCTTGGAGTCAGAGAAGCCCAGACTTACATAAAGCGATAATGCACATAAAGCTCTATGGCCTCTGGCATGGACAAGCACTAGATAAACAGTCATTATAGTCGACACACAGCCAAACCACCAGAAAGTTGAGGCCAGGGCCTCCCAACGCTAGGCCTGATTCCTCTTCCCAGGTTACTGTACCATCAGGGAGCTCTGGGTGGAGAAGCTACTCACGGTTCCTCGGACTATTACCCTCAGAGCTGCTAAATGAAGCCTGCTCCAACATCAGCACGTTACTAATGCACATGCAGATTCTAAATTCCCTAATTCCATTTTCTAATGCCGTTCTTCTATTTTCTTATTACTATATTTATTTTATCTAGACAGTGTTTCTCAACCATGGCTGCAAATCTCTTGTTCAGCTGCTAAATCTTGTCCAGCTCTTTGTGACCCCATGCACTCCAGTAGCATGCCTGGCTCCTCTGTCCTCCACTATCTCCCAGNCCACTCAGTATACGTAAACATACATAACTCCTATATGTAAACATAGTTCCTTTTCATTCTTTATAACAGCTGCATTGTATTCCACTCAATAGCTTTATTGTAATGCACCTAGTTAACAAAGATTTTGGGAGAGGCACAGACCTATGTGGTAGTAACTGTGTGAGAGGGCATTCAGAAATGAGTGACATAGGACCCCTGTTCCTCCAAGGGCTCACGCAAGAGTAAAAGAGAAAGAAAGAAATCTGTCTAATAACTTAAGTGTTAGAAGAATTATTTACAAATGGCTGCAAGAGTATAGAATAATACATTTTCAAATGAAAGAAACCTTTTGTCTTTCTTCCAAATAAACCACCAAATGGGGTTTACAGTAGAAGTTCCTTCTGTAGCCTACAGATAAAGCATCAGAAGGCTAATCTTCACGTTAATCTCTTTTCTTCCTCTATTGATATCCATGAGGGAGGAAGATAGAGCTAAAGAAATGGGAGTCGGGGGTGGGGGGGCGTGTCCCTGGCCACCCCGTTAGACTGGGAACAAAAGCTCCAACTGTGGGAACAATGTTGTTCCTGAATCTATAGAACTCCCCTCCCCCTAGAGAACTGTACTGAAAATACAATATATCATCAACAGGACAAATCTTTCTGCCAACTTTGTTGCAGAGAATGGAGGAGGGGAAGAGAACGGAGGAGGACCAGGGGTAAAGAGACGAGAAAAAGAAGAGGAAAGAAATGAGGCAGGAAGAGAAAGAGGGAAGAAAGAGTGAAAGGGGAGGAAAAAAGAGAAAGAAGAGAGAGAAACACACAGGCACGTGCAGGACTGAAACCCAAATGAGTTTCCAGTTAAAAGGAGCTTCTGTTGCTGATACCAGTTTTCATTCGTTTTCCTCATTGATGGTATAGAGGCTGATCTTAATTGGCCATATGTGGAAGTCAGTATTAATGCTCTGAGATATTTGAGTAAAAGAAGAATTTAAAAAAACATGGAACTTTCAGCCTCATTTACCTTCTATAATAGTTTCAATGCCTAAGACATCAGTAAAAAATGTCAGGAATGGCCTTCATGCTAAGCGGTGACAAATGACACCCGAGACAGCTCAGTCCTCTCTATTGTTTCACTTCTTCCTCCTGAAAGAAGCTGGCGGGGGTAGTAGGTGCCCCTGGAGAGGAGAGAGGAGGACAGCTGGCCTTGCAAAGGGGGAGGCTCAGGCACTTTGTCCAGGGACAGAAACTTGGGGGAGGGGTGGGAACACAGGAGTTCTGTTAAAAACAGTAGTACTGAGTAGTAAGAGCAAATGCAGCACTGGGGAATATTTGGGTGGTTTTCCTCTAGAACTGTAAGCAGGAAATACTTATGAACTGGCAGCCGACAGTGATCTAGTGACAGAAGCAAGATATCAACAAACAGGATTCCCCTCTACATATCAAAGTCCTTAAAGCGCATAGCGGCCCATCTTGGGCTACACTTCTGACACCATGATAAAAATTGTCAGGGCCTCCTTGGTGGCTCGGGGGTAAAGAATCCGCCTGCCAGTGCAGGAGATGCGGGTTCNCAAACAGGATTCCCCTCTACATATCAAAGTCCTTAAAGCGCATAGCGGCCCATCTTGGGCTACACTTCTGACACCATGATAAAAATTGTCAGGGCCTCCTTGGTGGCTCGGGGGTAAAGAATCCGCCTGCCAGTGCAGGAGATGCGGGTTCCATCCCTGATCTGGGAAGACACCACACGCCTCGCAACAACTAAGCCTGTGTGCCGCCACTACCGAGCCCATGCTCCAGCGCCTGGGAACCGCAACTACCGAGTCCACGTGCAAGAATCCGCCTGCCAGTGCAGGAGATGCGGGTTCCAGCCCTGATCTGGGAAGATCCCACACGCCTCGCAACAACTAAGCCTGTGTGCCGCAACTATCGAGCCCGTGCTCCAGCGCCTGGGAGCCGCAACTACCGAGTTCACGTGCTGCAGCTACTGAGGCCCGTGGGCCCTAGAGCCCATTCTCTGCAACAACAGAGGCGCCCCTGCTCACTGCAGCTAGAGGAAAGCCCGTGCAGCCACGAGGACCCAGCACGGTCAAAAATAAATAAATAAATAAAATTAAAAATGATCAATTGTCTTTATTTACTTCATATTGCTATCAGGATGAAGAATTTGATGAATGTAAGCAAATCTAAACATGTTACAATTAAGAAGCAGGGTACAAATTTTACACTAAAATTAATCTCTTCTATTACCCTTTAGTTATAATGAAAAAAGAAAATTTCTTAGAAGAGTTCCTTCTGTAATAAACACAGCTAAAAAAAAAAACCCCAAAACAAAAACCCTATAATTTTCTATTGCTTCATTAAATCTTTATTCTAAAAACTGTGCTTAGGGTTTCCAAGTTCCATTGACAATATTCTCATATGCTAAAGCTCTTAAAACAAGAGAGGTGGACACACACCCATGAAGAGGTCCTTCTGTATGTTGAGATATCTTTCCATACTTATTTGAAACCTACCATTCCTTTTTTTCCTCTGTACTCTGATCATCATTTCTAGCCCCCCAAAAAAAAAAAGGAGCAAAGCATTTCTGGGATAATCTATGTGCTTACCGAATGAGCGTAAATACAAAATATGTTCAAAATCTTTAAACGGGGCAACCAGAGAGTTTGCCAGGCTGCCTGCAGTAGGGCATGGCACCAGGGTCCTAGTGGGTGCTGACAAGATGGGGCAGAAAGCTTATTAACCACTCCCGTGAGTCCTCTGGTCACCCCATTTTTTTGTTTTTCTTCTGACTCTTGTCATGCTTTCCTCCTCACTGGGTTAAGTTGACTTAGCATTGCTGTTTAGTCACTAAAGTGAAAGTGAGAGTGAAGTTGCTTATTTGTGTCCGACTATTTGCGACCCCGGGGACTGTAGCCGACCAGGCTCCTCTGTCCATGGGATTTTCCAGGCAATAGTACTGGAGAGTATTGCCATTTCCTTCTCCAGGGGATCGAACCTGGGTCTCCTGCATTGTAGACAGATGCTTTACCGTCTGAGCCACCAGGGAATACCATTGTTGTTTAGTCACTAAGTCATGTCTGACCCTTTGTGACCCCCATGGACTGTAGCCCACCAGACTCCTCTGCCCTTGGGATTTCCCAGGCAAGAATCCGGAGTGGGTTGCCATTTCCTACTCCAGGGGATCTTCCTGACCCAGGGACCAAACCCGAGTCTCTTATGTCTCCTGCATCGGCAGGTGGGTTCTTTACTGCTGAGCCACCTGGAATCCCCTTCCCTAGAATATGCTCCTCCCCCCTTTCAGTCTCCAAGTAAGAAAGCTGAAAGATGCAATTAGATGTGACTGTAATCCTTCAGGAGGAAAAATGAAGAAAAGGCTGATGAGGTGACAGAGGGATGTGTGTCCTGGCAAAGCTTTAAGTACAGAAAATAAGAACCTGATTCATCTCAATTACAATCTTGGCACTGCTGCTGTAATTTGAAACATGGTAATTAAGAAAAATTAAACAAAGCCCAAGGCGCTCTATGTATGGGAAAGAAAATAAAAGACCGGTAAGATAAATGTACATTATTAGATCATCTGAGGTTTAACTCCTCCTCACTGCTACTTACTACTCCTGCTATTATCATTATTATTATTATTATTATCTGGTTTGGGGCTAGGTACTGAGCTCACTACCTTATATGCGTTATCTCATTTAGTCTTCATAGCAACCCCAGGAGGTGAGCCCCATTATTAATCCCATTTTGCTGGATGCATAGAAAGGTTCAATTGGGATTTCCCTGGTGTCCAGTGGCTAAGACTGGTTCCAGGTTTCACTCCTGGTCAAGGAACTAGATCCCACTAAGAGTTCCATTGCTGCAAATAAGACCTGGTGCAGTCAAATAAATAATTAAAAAAAAAAAAAAGTGTTCAATTGCTCCCCAGAGAGTGATTGACTTAGCTGCATTCAAACCTTCAAGGCAGTACCAGTTGACTATAGCTTGGCCCACAAATCCTGTACTACTGCTTTAAAGGTTTTAGTTCTTAAACAGGTGGCTCGGTGTAAAGAATCCACCTTCTAGTGAAGGAGACATAGGAGGCCTGGGTTCAATCCCTGGGTCAGGAAGATCCCCTGGAGGAGGGCATGGCAACCCACTCCAGTATTCTTGCCTAGAGAACCCATGGACAGAGGAGCCTGGTGGGCAACAGTCCATGGGGTTGCAAAGAGTCAGACAAAAACTGAGCATGTACCCACAGTATCTTCAGAAGTAGGAGAAGTTTGCTGTTGACTTTAGGACTACATACAGTTTTTATTAGGTATGAGTTAGGAGCCTACTAAAATGACAACTTTCACTGACTGCTGTGCACCAGGACTGTCAGGTACTGTATCTGAATTAATATTAGTCCATTCACAGGATGGGCTCAGCAGGTAAGGAATCCACCTGCTACAGAGACACAGGAGACGCAGCTTTGATCCCTGGGTCGGGAAGATCCCCTGGAGGAGGAAAATGGCAGCCCACTCCAGTATTTGCGCCTGAACAATCCCATGGACAGAGGAGCCTGGCAGGCTACAGTCCATAGGGTGGAAAAGGGTTGGACATGACTGAGCCACTGAGCACATTCACAGGATGAACCCACTTGCTTCACATGTTCATCAGTCCACACCCCAGGCCTGCGCCTCCATCAGCCAAGCGTACCAGCCCTCAGCCACATGCCATTTTACTTTTCAACACTGCCTCATGCTGCCCCGTCTTGCTCATAGGTGCTCTTCTCCTCAGTGAGGTGCTCTCCCCCTTCAAAGCATCCTGCTTTCCTTGCCAGTCTCCCCTAGGGTCGGTCATTTCAACCCTCTTTATTTGCATGACTTTACATAGCTAGCTCTCCCCTTAGGAATGCACTCCTTTACAAAGTCAATCATGTGGAAATGCTGTAAATGAATTTTTCCTGTTCTTCCAGCACCATGGAGAGCCTGGAAAGCAAAGAGTTTAAAAGCTACAGAGTCAGGAATCACTATAAAATGAAGATCAATTAGCAATGAAGAGACAAACAGCAGCTCTGAAAGCATGGCTTTAGAGGAAAGGGTTGACGTGCTGTCAGGAAATATAGAGCAAGGTGCAGCATCGAATGTGGGTAAGTGACCCTGGAAGGGGTTTTACTGCTTCACAGAGGAGCTTGTACCACAGTCAGCTTATTAGAGTAACAAGCCTTTGACAACAGTCAGTCTGGATATTTGTCCTCGGTGCTCTGACCAACTCCATGGAACTCTACACATCACTTCGTACACCGATGGCCTAAAGGTTTTCACTAAATATCAAAAGGTGGCCATGGATTTGTCAGCAAAACATTTCCTGTTTGCAAGTTAAAAAAAACACCCATACCTCCCCTGAGGGCTTTTAATTCTAGAGCACCAGATATTTGGAAATAAGGACACCAAAGAACGGCCCATTAAAACAGATATAGTCCGTTTTGCCACATACGCGTGACCAGCGAGTGTATGCTTGACCTAATGATGTTCAGGGCAGTAATTAACTAGATGACTTATTTAATGAGTGGGAGCACTTTCCAGTCTCCTACTGAGACAGGAACTGTGATATAGGTAATTTCCATAGCAATTGGTCTGTACACAGTAGGTGTTCAAATAGCATTCACGTGATGAAGAAGAAACGAGGCCTTAGACACAGAAGCCTAGTAAGATTTATGCTAATTTGCTTGGAACTCTAACCCTGGAACAAGAGAAAGATTCAACCAAGCTCCCAAGACAGGGGTACCTGGACGATATTAACAGAAAGAGGAAAAAGCTGGAAGACATTACTCTTCCTGCCACTACTGAGTCCCACAGTTTGATGATGACCCTGGAGGTCAAGCTATTCTACTTGAAAACTGCAGTACAACGAGGCTGAATATTTTAAAGTAAAGAACCTGCACAAAGACTGATCTCTTTACGGGTAGTTTTTCTGAGGATGACTGTGATTATACCCTGGCAGCGTTAGGTAATTCACTGCTAAGTATGGAAACGCATAGGGAAACTGTTCTGCTCACTGTACCCAAAACAATGAGCAGCCCTCAGGATGCATCTTATCACTTCCCTGACAACACTGCTGTTGATCTTACAACAGCACTATCTTAACCAGTTATTTCCTGACACAGAAACAGCAAAGGGCTCGGTGACCTCCAGGGGAGCTGGAAGAGGTGCTATGTGGAGGGGTGCAGGTGGGCCAGCATGATGGGATGTGCCTCGGAAACTTGACTTTCCTGCAGTGCGCTGGGCCTCTTGCTCAGTTGCTCAGTTGTATCCGACTCTTTGCGACCCTTTGGCCTGAAGCCTGCCAGGCTTCTCTGTCCATGGGATTTTCCAGGCAAGAATACTGGAGTGGGTTGCCATTTCCTCCTCCAGGGGAATCTTCCTGACCCAGGAATTAAACCCTCATTTCCTATATTGCATGTGGATTTTTTTTTTTACCACTTAGCCTTTGGGGAAGTCCAAATGTAGGTCCTTAAGTATAGACTCCTCTGTCCATTGAATTCTCCAGGCCAGAACACTAGAGTGGGTAGCCATTCCCTTCTCCAGGGGATCTCCCTGACCCAGGTCTCCTGCATTGCAGCCAGATTCTCAACCACCAGGGCCCCTTGAATGGGGTAAGTTCAAAAATCTCCTTTTGTTTTATTGGTTCTGATTCCAGGGCCCAGAGAGTAGGACGTGTGATTTGGAAAAAACTTTTTCTCTTCTCTTCAATCCAAGCACAATGTCCACGGCTGTCTTGCTACTTAGAATCGAGAGAGAGCGAGAGGCAACGTACCCTGTCTTCTCACGGGTCACCCTCATGCCACATTCCTTTCTTACTGCCATCGCTGGCCCCTGCTGTCCTAACCTGGCTGACTCCTCCTTCCAGGAACCTCTCTCTGATCCTCCCATCCCCAGTGTGGGTCAGGTGCTTGCCGGAGCATTCACATTTATAACTCCATGATAAAGGAAGCCAGAGGAGCCTAGGGCTCTAAAACTCTTGGCAGCTCCCTCTGTCCCACAAAACTGACGTCAACCATGGCCAGAGTTTCCGTTGTAAGCTTTCCCAGATGACTGGCTGCAGAGCGAATTCCTGTGAACTTGGGCCATCTGATACTTGGGCAAAGCAGAGCTCGGAAAGAAAGGGTTAAGCGAGTCCTGGCAGGTCTCCCACAAGCTCTCCAAGTGGCAAAAGTTGTACTGAATTGTAACCCAACCCAGTTCCTCTTTCTCTCCCTCCCCTCCCCTTGATCTCAGGGACAGCCTTTATACAGCAGGGCCTCTCAAGGATGACAAAGGATCCTAAACTCTTGCATTCCTTATCTTCCCGCCCACCTACCTCTCGAAATGCTTCTTCATCAAAAGTAGATTAACTCTCACTCTTTTTTGTATATGCATTTGCATTGGGAACCCCATTTACAAGGCCGTACACAGCCCCCTGGACTGAGTGATTTATGCAGGGCTTTATGGAAAACAACAAAAGCGCAGTCTGTTCTGCCATCCTGTGTTGGCTGTGGGCTGCCCTGTGGCCAGAGTGGCGGTCGCCTCGACTGTCTCCCACTTAAAGGTTAACAGCTTAACTCTAAGCCCCATTATAAAACTGAGGGAACACTTGTCACAGTTTTCCTCGGTCCAAAGAGAAAAAAAGGCTTGTTTCAGAAGAAAATATCTTAAAGTGTGTTTTTTAAAGAATGGCTCACTCTGCCTCCCCCAAACACACACCACCCCCCGACAATATCACACACACACACACCCCACCTCCGCCACCACAATGTCCTCAAGCAGCATTCTGAGAAAACAGGACACACACACACACACACCCCACCCCCCCACAATGTCACACACACACACACCCCACACACAATGTCACACACCACCACCCCTCCACACACACAGTCCTCAAGCAGCATTCNCTGCTAAGTCGCTTCAGTTGTGTCCAACTCTGTGTGACCCCATAGATGGCAGCCCACCAGGCTCCTCTGTCCCTGGGATTCTCCAGGCAAGAATACTGGAGTGGGTTGCCATTTCCTTCTCCAATGCATGCATGCATTCATGCATGCAAAGTCGCTTCAGTCGTGTCCAACTCTGTGACTCATGGACAGCAGCCCACCAGACTCCCCTGTCCATGAGATTCTCTAGGCAAGACTACTGGAGTGGGTTGCCATTTCTCCAACTATCTGTACTAGCACATGATAAACAAAGAGTTCATGCCGATCAAGAAATATAAGAGCTGGAGGTTAGAGATCAACAGCCTAATCCTCGTGCAGCTACAGCTTTTGAACAATGCTGAGTGCTTTTAACAAGGATTGCTTAAAGCTTTGGTTCCTTAAATTTTACGCAGCAAGGCTATAATAACCTCTTAGCTTTTTAGCACACTGTATGGATAAAGGTGCTTGAAAAAGGATTTTAACTTTCTAGAATATGATAGAAAAAAATAAACTCACGTTACTTTTAATATTTTACCTACTTTCCCCTCACTAAATGCACATGTCCTCAACATCCCCGAATATGATTTAATTTAGCATTTCTTATATTTCAAAGATCCTATTTTGTAGTAGGGATATAATTTCTAATTACACAGTATTAGATAATGTTATGAACTATTTAAAACCCTTCATAAAAGGTTAAAACAGGCCATGAACTATATCCAGGGCCAAGTCTCATGAGGCTGTCAAAGGCTCTTTTATAGATCATTTAGAAAGATTAAAGAAACCCACTCTGCCCATGAGAATCTCTGGTCAGTCAATCTAAGATCCTATTAAACATGAAAGAAACCCTTATTTCCTACTTTCCAGCTATGAATTTCTCTCTCTCCATAAATTGTATCACTGGCGATTTTACTTTTAACTTTTAAAACTAGCTTTCATACTTATTATCTCATTTTATCTGTGAATGCTAGTAGGAGCCATATATAGAAATGGAAATAACAGCTCTCTTGTTTCTCTCAGTATGGTCGATAGTCAAGACCTCACCTCTCTCTAAAATGTCAAGTGTACAAAAGCAAATGACTAGGATGTTAGGCAAAGGAGCAGAGGAGGGAGTTTCTATGGGGAGGGAATGGAGGGGACAGAGAAAAGGGCCTTCGATGAAGACCAGAAGCAATAAAAACAATAACACTTCTCAGTTAAATCTCCAGAATTCATTTTTTAATTTCTAAATGGCATGGGAAAGAAAACAAAATCCAATATATTTGGGAAAAATTTTAATACAATGTCGTTATATAGTGAAAGACGTACATCCTTCTTTGCATTATTACCAACAGCTGAGAATCCTAAAGCCCAGATAATGTGTGAGCAGGATCTCTTCTCAGAAAGAAGCAACTCAGATACTATGCCATATTGAGCTACCAAGGCATACTGTATTAACATCTTTTAAATCAGTGTATATATCAATGGCCTTTCACAAAAACGTTTGTTTATAAATTCTAAGGGCAGAATATAAACCTGCGTGGTGAGGATATGTATGGATAAGATACACTACAGATAAATGTAACTAAGGGAAATTAATACAACCAAGAATGACTACTGAAGGCCATTCATTAGTGGGAACTCAATAGAGCAGAGTGCACAGTCTGAACCCTGGAAAAGGAAATGGCAACCCACTCCAGTACTCTTGCCTGGAGAATTCCATCGAGAGGGGAGCCTGGCAGGTTGTAAGTCCATGGGGTTGCAAAGAGTTGGACACGACTGAGAGAGTATCAGTCAGTCACTCAGACAGTTTGAAACTATGCTACTGTGTAAGTGAAAAACAACTTCCCAGTTATCTCTATAAACAATTAGGTGGTTTTTCTTCAGAAATAATTCTTGCTTAGAAAGTCAACTAACAAACTCTCTTTGTGTGGTGAGAACTTATGATGGTAGGTTGTTACTAAGTAGCCTTTTCCTCATTTAACTCTGCACTTGAAAAAAATCAAAGATAGGAAAGAAATCAGCTACAGAATTTTTAAAACAGATTAGAAATGGATTAAGGAAAACAGATTTTTAAAGGAGTTGACATGTGTTTTAAAAGAATACTCATAACAGTCTTTATTGGGTAAAGTTGCTGCAAGGTGGAAAATAATTGGCTATACTCCACAAAGGAGTGGTGCATGCCCAGTCGTGTCTGACTCTTTGTGACCCCATGGACTGTATCCTGCCAGACTCCTCTGTCCATGGAATTTTCCAGGCAAGAATACTGGAGTGGGTTGCCCTTTCCTACTTCAAGGGATCTTCCTGACCCGGGGATTGAACTCATGTCTCCAGTCTCTTGCATTGATTGGCAGGTGGAGTTTTACCACTGATGCCACCTGGGAAGCCTCCTTTAAGCAAAGAACTACATAAAGGGAGTCTAACCATTCTGTGATCTTGAGAAACAGAGGTGGTCACATACAAAAGTGTGTGAAGAAGAGGCTGCAGTGACCAATCGTGATCTGAAGAGATTCTGCACTTTTCTAGGTGGGGAGGGGAAGTGACTCAAAGCATTCCAGAGACTTCCTGAACAAAGCAGCATCTTCTTCCTGCCCAGGTGCTTCCCTCTCTATTTGGGACGCTTTCTTCCAACCACCCTCCTTCCCAACACCCTTCTTCATCTTTCTTCTTCCTAACTATATGTCACCTTAGATTTTCCCTGGGTTCTTTATAAATAATCCAATTGCCTTCAAAATAATAATGTTGGAATCACCCACTTAAAAATTACTCTTTCCTAATGAAATTTCTACTGTAGTATATGACTAAATCTATTTATTTTTGTAAAAGACTTCAGATAAGACAGAAGATAGCTATAAATGGTGCTCAGTCTCAGCCAGCAACTTCAGAAGAGGCCTGAGATGATAAGTGCTTCCATTTATTAATTGCTTACCACGTGCCAGGCACTGTTGTATGAGCTTTTCCTATATTATCTAATTATCATAACACCTACCTTATTAGGCAAGTATCATTTATTAGTCTCATTTTACAGCTGATGAAATGAAAGCACAGATTTATAAGTGAATACAGGGTTTGGCAAACCATAGTCTTTGGGTCCAAAATGGCCCTAAAATTTTCCCTGAACTTCCACACCCTTTCACTGATGTAGAGTCTGGGGCTCCTCTTGGGCTATAGTGGCAGAAGTGAACAGTTAGGATTGACAGTTTAGGGCCCAGAAAGCCAAAAAGAGTTACCATATGGTCCTTTATAGCAAAAGTCCACCAACCCATAGTGCAAAACATTGGCTAATTCCTTGATAAGGGGAAAAAATAAGGCAAGAATATTTGTATAGTTTAGAATAAAACTTCTGCTGAAACTGTTAGAAAATTAAAAAATTTCAAGGTATTTTATCGAAGCAGAAAATCCTGTTTTAACCTATTTTCTTTCATAGATCTCTTATTGTACTTCTTCTCACCTGGTTTGTTAACTGGCCTCAGAAAAAAACAAGTGTTCACAGAATTCCAGCTCAGACACTAAAGGTTTCTCTGTAGGTATGGCGAGTTTCAATGAAGTGGTAAAGTTTCCAAGTAAGAAACAAAGAAAAAAAGGCCAAAGAAAGCTTCGACAACCATAAATTTCCTGAGAGGTTTCACAAATTTTGGCAGTTTCACAGGTATTTCTTCTCAAGTACAAATGACATCATTGTTGAAATTCAAGAAACAATTGGCCTGGTTTACTCTACATTTGGTATCACATATTGTTTTGGTTGAGCATCAATTGATTTTTTTCTATTTTTACTGGGAAGTTATGTCATAACTATTTTTAGAAGACTGTCTGGTTTGATCATTTGTGGAACTGAAAACACAATTGTGTCCTAGAATTTTTTTTCCCCTAAAGCTATAAGAGTGTATGTGTTTGGTGGAGAATGTCCTCATCAGCAAATATTCCACCAGTTTATTCTGAAACACATTTTAGATTAAAAATCTAAAACAGGAAATGAGCACTAACACATGAAAGAACCTGGTATAGTACCAAGCAGCGCGGGGAGTATAGCTTCATAATATATCAGTTTGAAAGATAATATTTTAAATCATTGAGAATGAATTAGCATCTGAACTGTTCTGAAAATTATCATTTTATCCTTAAAAACCTAGCTATAATCAAAGTCAAATTAATAACTGGATAAGTCAACTATACTCCAGCATAAAATAAAAATTAAAAAAGAAATAATACAGGGAAACAATAATCATAACAAATTAATAACTGAATTTCCAGAGTCTTGGATCTGGTACTTGAGCTAAGTTCAGTTTGCAGAGAGTCAAATAATTTACGCGAATTTGTAAGGTAAACATCTAAGACCAAGTCTAGGGTTCTTCTCTCCCTTTCACCACCTTCCCCTAAACAGCAAGCAACACAGAAAACAGCATCAAACAGTAATTCCTGTGCTTGTTTGCGCAGAAGAATCACCTGGGGATCTTCCGCCCACCTCCAGGCCACACCCCAAACCAATGAAATCCGTCTCTGGAGGTGAGACACAGGCTCTGGCAGCTTTGGAAGCTCCAGACACCAGGAGACAACTGTGATTAAGCTGAAGATGACCCAAAGGGCTCAGTCAACAAACACACCCCTGACACCTGCAGGTCAGGAAGCTTGCATCCTGTCTGTCCGTCTGCCAGAGACTCACAGATCTTTGGGGCAGGAGTCACTACCCAACACACCAGTGTAGGCACTGATATCATCACGCTTACTCCCAACACGTAATCAATTCACGAATGCAAACATTGAGGATCTTAACCCAGTGATGATAGCCCTAGGGCTTCCTCTTAAGTGATGATCTGTTTAAACATTCACACCATCTCTGCCTCTTAGCAGACAGTGGGCTTCCTAAGAAGCCCTTTGCTGCAAGCCCTTCCTTGCCCTTTATTTCGGGAGGATATTGATCCTGCAGGACAAACTTTACCCCCCCCACCCCCTACAGTGCATCTTACCTGTACGATGCTCTTTAAATCTTGCACGTAAGTCCGTTCGGTCTCCAGTATTTCCTGCACAACTCTGTCCACATAGAGCAGCTTGGGGCTGGTGGCCGACTCGGCCCCCGTTTCGGCCGCCCCGTTGGCGTCCACTCTGCGCTGTGCCCGGGGCTGCCTCTCGCCGCCCGCGTCCGTGCCCTGCTGCCCGGCCGCTTGGTGCGTCTGCAGCTCGCTGCTGGAAAACGGCCTGGCTGGCATCAGTTCCAGTTTTATGGCCCCTGCTTCCTTATCCTGAGGAAACAAGCCCAGGTGGCTGCTTGAAACTAAGGTCATTCTGCTGCCGAAGGAACCATGGCTGTCCCGGGAGGAAGCCGAGGACGACGTGGAGCCGAAGCTGACCGGGCGGTCACTGTCGGAGAGCTCCATGGCGCCGAGGTCCCCGGAGCAGGAGTGCCTGGCTGTGGTTCTGAGATACGGAGCTTGTGTTACAGCTGACCGCACTTTACGACGCAACTGGTGCGCATCTATACACGTGAAGAAAAAGAAACCGACAAGATAAGCGAGATAGGCAAGTATTTAAAATTAGAGCAAACAGAAAGGTTTGAAGGTGCTTAAAACCTAGCTCAAGGGACATTGTCCAAAGCAAAAAGCACGCTAGGTATAGACGGAAATGCAAAGATACCCATGGGACGTTGAATGGCAAAGGCGGAGTTTTTAAAGCATCGCCTGGAATTGCGTCAGACTTAAAAGCCTTTGGGCTTCCCTGATGGCTCCCACGGTAAAGCGTCTGCTCGCAATTCGATTCCTGGGTCGGGAAAGTCCCCTGGAGAAGCAAACGGCAATCCACTCCAGCACTCTTGCCTGGAAAATCCCATTGGACGGAGGAGCCTGATAGGCTGCAGTCCANTGGGGGGAGGGCAGGGAGTGATGGCGGGGGAGGGGAGGCCATTCTTCCTCTTCAGGTGGGAAGTTCCTTCCCAGGTGTGACTTCAAAGTAGGTCAACATTCTAAAATCTGGGCCCCTGCCTCATTATTTCTAGAATCTTCGTGATGCTTCCAGCATTTAGACAGCTCCTTCCATGACAGAACCCTGTCCCACCCCAAGTTTGTATATTGTTTTTGTCATAATGATGGGAATTGGGGATTGTTTAGTCACTCAGTAATGTCGGACTCTTGGCAACCCCATGAATTGTAGCCCGCCAGGTTCCTGTCTATAGGATTTCCCAGGCAAGAATACTGGAGCAAGTTGCCATTTCCTTCTCTAAGGGATCTCCCTAGACCAGGGATCAATCCTGTCTCTCTTGCATTGGCAAGTGAATTCATTACCACTGAGCCACCAGGAAGCAGGAGAATTTAAATATGGGGCCCAGTTCATGATCTGGAATGTGAACAGAATAACCTTCACTGATTTCAAAGCATTAGGGAATTGTGTGTTTCCAGGCCAGACTTTCCATTTTCCTTTGGAAATACAGCTCAGATCTAGGTGGGCTGGGGGACTGTGGGAGCTAATCACTGAAACCCTGTAAGCAAGTCAAGCTGCTGAGTCAAAGTCAGTTCTACTAGTGAATAACTGTTCCAGAGTGGTCTATTAAAATGATCAGTATTCTTTTGTCATTTCTCCCACGACCAGTTTTGGACACAGAGGGAGTCAACTGCCAAGCCCCATGATGGTTTTGGGAGGCATTTCCTGGAACACAAAACATCGGTGCTAGAAGGGTCTTTGGTGGTCTTCCACAAGCTTTCTTTTTGAAGAAGAGGCACTACGTGCCCCTGAGAGGTCACAACAGCCTGGCCCCAGAGCTAATGGCAAAGCCAGAAAGACACCAGGGCTCCTCCCCGTGACCGCCTCTCCTGAGGTCACCTCCTACATGCTCTACGCCGCTGCGAAGTCTTGCCAAGAAACTTCATAGGCTATTACACTGACTACAGGGCTNAATGTCCTCATCAGCAAATATTCCACCAGTTTATTCTGAAACACATTTTAGATTAAAAATCTAAAACAGGAAATGAGCACTAACACATGAAAGAACCTGGTATAGTACCAAGCAGCGCGGGGAGTATAGCTTCATAATATATCAGTTTGAAAGATAATATTTTAAATCATTGAGAATGAATTAGCATCTGAACTGTTCTGAAAATTATCATTTTATCCTTAAAAACCTAGCTATAATCAAAGTCAAATTAATAACTGGATAAGTCAACTATACTCCAGCATAAAATAAAAATTAAAAAAGAAATAATACAGGGAAACAATAATCATAACAAATTAATAACTGAATTTCCAGAGTCTTGGATCTGGTACTTGAGCTAAGTTCAGTTTGCAGAGAGTCAAATAATTTACGCGAATTTGTAAGGTAAACATCTAAGACCAAGTCTAGGGTTCTTCTCTCCCTTTCACCACCTTCCCCTAAACAGCAAGCAACACAGAAAACAGCATCAAACAGTAATTCCTGTGCTTGTTTGCGCAGAAGAATCACCTGGGGATCTTCCGCCCACCTCCAGGCCACACCCCAAACCAATGAAATCCGTCTCTGGAGGTGAGACACAGGCTCTGGCAGCTTTGGAAGCTCCAGACACCAGGAGACAACTGTGATTAAGCTGAAGATGACCCAAAGGGCTCAGTCAACAAACACACCCCTGACACCTGCAGGTCAGGAAGCTTGCATCCTGTCTGTCCGTCTGCCAGAGACTCACAGATCTTTGGGGCAGGAGTCACTACCCAACACACCAGTGTAGGCACTGATATCATCACGCTTACTCCCAACACGTAATCAATTCACGAATGCAAACATTGAGGATCTTAACCCAGTGATGATAGCCCTAGGGCTTCCTCTTAAGTGATGATCTGTTTAAACATTCACACCATCTCTGCCTCTTAGCAGACAGTGGGCTTCCTAAGAAGCCCTTTGCTGCAAGCCCTTCCTTGCCCTTTATTTCGGGAGGATATTGATCCTGCAGGACAAACTTTACCCCCCCCACCCCCTACAGTGCATCTTACCTGTACGATGCTCTTTAAATCTTGCACGTAAGTCCGTTCGGTCTCCAGTATTTCCTGCACAACTCTGTCCACATAGAGCAGCTTGGGGCTGGTGGCCGACTCGGCCCCCGTTTCGGCCGCCCCGTTGGCGTCCACTCTGCGCTGTGCCCGGGGCTGCCTCTCGCCGCCCGCGTCCGTGCNCGGTCTCCAGTATTTCCTGCACAACTCTGTCCACATAGAGCAGCTTGGGGCTGGTGGCCGACTCGGCCCCCGTTTCGGCCGCCCCGTTGGCGTCCACTCTGCGCTGTGCCCGGGGCTGCCTCTCGCCGCCCGCGTCCGTGCCCTGCTGCCCGGCCGCTTGGTGCGTCTGCAGCTCGCTGCTGGAAAACGGCCTGGCTGGCATCAGTTCCAGTTTTATGGCCCCTGCTTCCTTATCCTGAGGAAACAAGCCCAGGTGGCTGCTTGAAACTAAGGTCATTCTGCTGCCGAAGGAACCATGGCTGTCCCGGGAGGAAGCCGAGGACGACGTGGAGCCGAAGCTGACCGGGCGGTCACTGTCGGAGAGCTCCATGGCGCCGAGGTCCCCGGAGCAGGAGTGCCTGGCTGTGGTTCTGAGATACGGAGCTTGTGTTACAGCTGACCGCACTTTACGACGCAACTGGTGCGCATCTATACACGTGAAGAAAAAGAAACCGACAAGATAAGCGAGATAGGCAAGTATTTAAAATTAGAGCAAACAGAAAGGTTTGAAGGTGCTTAAAACCTAGCTCAAGGGACATTGTCCAAAGCAAAAAGCACGCTAGGTATAGACGGAAATGCAAAGATACCCATGGGACGTTGAATGGCAAAGGCGGAGTTTTTAAAGCATCGCCTGGAATTGCGTCAGACTTAAAAGCCTTTGGGCTTCCCTGATGGCTCCCACGGTAAAGCGTCTGCTCGCAATTCGATTCCTGGGTCGGGAAAGTCCCCTGGAGAAGCAAACGGCAATCCACTCCAGCACTCTTGCCTGGAAAATCCCATTGGACGGAGGAGCCTGATAGGCTGCAGTCCATGGGGTAGCAAAGAGTCGGACACGACTGACCGACTTCACTTCACTAAAAGCCTTTGGTACTACCTTAGACCTACTTTTTTTTTTTTCAGTCTGCTTTTTACCAAGAGGCCAATGCCATGTGCAAGCACTTTAAGGCTTGAAAAGCACTGCGCCTGGCCTCAAAGTATGAGCACCTGAGGATAGAAGGATTAGTCCAGATTTACCAAATCAAGGCTCAGCGCTCAGGGCACAAGGAATCTACAGCTTCAACAAGCACCAAGGGGATGCTTATATATTTAAAAAACAAACAAAAATCCCCCACATCCTATGTTTTATTAGATTAATAAAATATCTATTAATATTGACATATTAGAGTATTTTGAGAACCACTGTTCTAGATTTTAAGTATTCTACTACAATTCCACCAAACTTTACATTACCAACCTGTTAACACCACTAAATGATGCTGACAATTTTACACTTTACTTTTATATAGCATTAAAGAAAGTGTTCCGTGGACAATGATTCTCCAGTACTGGGCAAGAAAACTCAAAATATTGAGACCCACATCCTCTTTAAAACTTAATCATCCTATCACAACATTTCTCTAAATCACTTCTCGAAAGCTGGCCTTCCATTTGCTGTGTATATGGGATTACACTGTTACAGAGTATATTTGATGAACTACTACTTTCCATGTGTCCAGTTAGGTAACATGATAGTGTGACCATATGCAATTAAATAATAAACATCAGAACTGTTTCTAAAGAAATGGGGCTGTTAGTATTTAGAAAAGGGAATAAGAAGAGAAAATTCAAAGCCTGTAGCACTTAAATCTTGGGTTCAAAACAGGCCTGGTATGGAATTTAAACTTTCAGAAGCTATTCAGATAAAACACAAAGTTCCAATCTTCTTCATTTGTAAGGCAGGATCTGCACTTTATCCCCCTAGTAATGTGATCCCAAGTTTATAGAAGCAAAACGCCTTGCAATAGTGTGACTGATAAAGAAATTTGCTTCATTTCAAAATCCCCCCAAATCCATGTTTATAGACCTTGTTAGAAAAATAGGAGAGTGAAACTCAGGTATGGAAGGTTGTAATAAGACAAACACAATAACAAGAATATAGATCGATGACAGTCTTTTTAAAAGGAACGTGAATTTGGTTTGACTCAATAATAAAGATCATCAAACAGCTGGTACCAATATTTCTAGAATATAAAAGAACCCATCAAGTCTGTATGCTTTAACATTCAGACTTTTCGTGGTGGTTTAGAAAAGTGAAAGTGAAGTCACTCAGTCATGTCCAATTCTTTGCAACCCCATGGACTCTAGCCCACCAGGATCCTACGTCCTTTGGGACTTTCCAGGCAAGAGTACTGGAGTGGGTTGCCATTTCCTTTCCAGGGGATCTTTCCGACCCAGGGATCAAACCCAGGTCTCCTGCATTGTAGGCAGACGCTTTGTCTTGAGCCACCAGGGAAGTCCTCTTGGTGGTTTATACTCATGGCAAATATTAGCGTTAAGAGTATACTGCAAATAGTAAAACTATGAATATAAAATAAAGGAACTAACTTGGATCAACAAGAAGGAATGGTAAGAAACATGTAGGAAATGAGTAAATTACCAGTATAACCACTACCACATGGTATATTTCCCACATTTTTTTTTAAAGTTTTTGCAATATTCTTTCTGCCTTTCCTGTAACAACTTTATGGCCTATAAAACTGGGATTGGTTATAGTAGTTAAAATGTACTTGTGCGAAAAATCCTGGTCCAACTTGAATGTTGGAAAATCCAAGAAACAGCCAGGCATTTAGGTGTGTTTGCAGCAAAGGATGCTTACTCATGTTTGGGACTGGTGTTAAGAAAGTCCTGGACAGGGCTTTCCTGGTGGGTCAGTGCTTAAGAATCTACCTGCAAATGCAGGGGACACAGGTTTGATTCCTGGTCTGGGAAGATCCCACATGCTGCCGAGCAGCTAAGCCCAGGAGCCACAGCTACTGAAGCCTGCACACCCTAGAGCCTGTGCTCAAGAGAAGTCATTGCAATGAGAGGCCCAAGCATGGTGACTAGAGAGTAGTCCCAGTTCTGTGCAACTAGCGAAAATCCTGTGCACAGCAACAAAGGCCCAGCTCACTGATAAATAAACAAACAAATAACTTTTTTTAAAAAAAAAAACAACAAAGTCCTGGGTAGTTAAGGCTAGGAGCAGACACACACTGGCATCTATCACAACCATAACCATAAGGCTGATGTCCCTTTCTGGAATGGGTGCTGACTTGGGAAGTATATAAGGATTCTTTACGGTCCCAAAAGGCCAATGAGACCGTGTTGTTGTTGTTCAGCTGCCCAGTTGGGTCCGACTCTTTGCAACCCCGTGGACTGCAGCATGCCAGGCCTTCCTGTCCCTCACCATCTCCTGGAGTTTGCCCACGTTCATGTTCATTGCATCAGTGATGCCGTCCAACCATCTCATCCTCCCTTTCCAGATGCTCTGATTTTCAGAGATAGTAGTATCCACCCCCCTCCCCAACTTCTGTTTGGTCCTAAGTCATAATCTCATTTGAGAAAACCATATTTGATAGTTACACAACTCTTGGGAAATATTCATTATCAGGATGGTGAAAAATGAACACAACAGAGAGACTCATGTTTTGTTTTACTTACTTCCACTGCAAGTTAGCCAGCCAATATTGGGACCGAGAATCCACTTTGGCCTACTAGGGCTGCTAGTGTCTTTCATACTTTCAAAGGCAGGAGAAAGTGGGACAAGAAACTCAAGTCAACAGGGTTCACTTCATGGATGAATCTTACATGGCAACATGAATTGGACCCTAGCAAGGAAGACTTCATATGTTTCAATACCACGCCACGTGCTCTAGGCCACTGAATCAGCCTATTCAGACTGCCAACCAGACATTTTGTAAAACAGAATATATGAGGTATTTGAAGTGCTAGTATTTAGCCAAACTTACTGCCCCAAATTAAATACCTTCCAAAATTACCAATGACAGAAGTGAAACCTTTAAAGCTAGGTCATTTAATGGCATATAATAGGAGACTGCAGGTGGATAACAATTTTTATGTTGATTCATTGCTTAGAAGATAATTATAGTTTTCTCACATAAGGAAATGTTCTTCATAAAAATTGTCTAGTCTTGCTCTCACCTCCTTCAAAATAATTTCAGATTTCCACCTTCTCTGGCTTATTCTTCCTAATACAATTAGTCAATTATTGATATTTATCTCCAGAGCTACATTGTTCAACATAGTAGCCAGTAGCCACATGTGACTATTAAGTGCTTGAATTACAGCCCATCCAAATTGAGATGTGCTGTAAGTGTGAAAAATACAGTAAAGAATCTGTCTGCAGTGCAGGAGACCTGGATTCCATCCTTGGGTCGGGAAGATCCCCTGGAGAAAGGAATGGCAACCCACTCCAGTATTCCTGCCTGGAGGACTCCATGGACAGAGGAGCCTGCGGGCTACAGTCCATGGTTGAGAAGAATGGGACATGACTGAGCAACTAACACTATTTTAAATATTATATATATTTAATATTTAAACAACTTCCTTATCAATCTTTGTCCCAATAATAGTGAATGAAAAGGTACATACAGTTTGAAGTTTATCTTTTTTTACTCTGTTCTTTAATAGACAATATTGTTATGAGTTAGCACCAACAGCATTTGGAGACAAGTGCTGTGTACTGGATATTTCGGTGGCTGGTTTCCCATGATAAACTGAAACACCCAGAGAGAAAACTGAAGAGCAAGAAAGCTTTGTCCTCTGCTTTGCGTGAAAGATGTTAGCACCTGTGTTAACACTTGGATCATTTGTTGCTTTGCTTTGCTTTCCTTCTCAAAACCTGTTTTTCTTACCAAATCTCAAAGTGAAGTGAAAGTGAAGTCGCTCAGTCGTGTCCGACTCTTTGCGACCCCATGGACTGTAGCCCACCAGTCTCCTCCATCCATGGGATTTTCCAGGCAAGAATACTGGAGTGGGTTGCCATTTCCTTCNTCAAAGTGAAGTGAAAGTGAAGTCGCTCAGTCGTGTCCGACTCTTTGCGACCCCATGGACTGTAGCCCACCAGTCTCCTCCATCCATGGGATTTTCCAGGCAAGAATACTGGAGTGGGTTGCCATTTCCTTCTCCAACCAAATCTCAAATGCAGGGCTAATAATAAAGCAGCTTAGAAGAAGTTGCCAGCTGTTGCTAATGGCCTATGTCAGTGGCTCTTTTGACCATGAAAACCCTAAATAAGTGGATTTCCCCAGCTCGAGGGCCTTGGTTCATCTGACCCTTGGTGAACCTGGAGATGGAGGTGGGGGCTTGATGCTTACAACCAGCAGTACTGTAGTCTAAAGCCATCAACATAAACATATTCCCTCTTGTGCCATCCTCAATAAAATGAACAACATGGCTGTCCAGCTCCCACACGTTTTGCTTCTTGGCAAGTCTCTAATTTTTTTTCTAGGAGAAAGAGCTCAAATTCCTTGGCTTTTCTTTGTCTGCTCCTCAAACCTCCATTATTTTAATTGCCCTCCTTTGGAAGGTCACTGCCAGAATCAAAAGTAGCACTTCTTGGCTCTAACTTGCCTTTGAGGCTGATTTAAGGGGCAAGCAGAACTTTCATTGGCAGGAAAAGTCCAGGCTTCTCTGACCATGTTTACATGCTACATGGGGAACTCATGGTCAAAACCGATCACACCCTGTCACCAGCCCCCAGGAGAGCTTTACAAGGCAAGGGAGGGCTATATGCACAGAGAGGGAGGAGGGGTGATCAGGGTTTTCAAATTCTGCTCATGGCTATTCTAGACTTTAAATACTTAATTGGAGTTCCTTGGCAGGACAGTCATGGACATCGAGAGAATGTGTAGTGCTCAGGATCAATGAATAAAATTATGTTCCCTATTATACTCTCTGTGAAGAGGAGGAAACAGAGGGAATAAAGCAAGAAATTGTTCTATCAACCAGAAAAATTCATTTAATACCCAGCGAGTCTTCAGTAGAGCCTAAAGTTGTAAACTATGATTCAAAAAACATGAATTTTCATGATTCAAAAAACACACATTTTTAAGAGTCAAAGTTATAAAAGGTACTCATTTATATGTTTCAAAGATAGTACCAAGTATTTAGGAATCCTCCTCTACCCATCTCTGAGATAATAGTGGAGGGCTCAATAGATAAAAGCCACCGGATCTCAATGTGAATTTCTACCTCTTGGTTTTCTAAAATAACATGATTCTGTATTATTAATAATAGCTGATCCAGGACTACAATTGAACCTGTTCTTTGCTATTCTGAGTGTTCAATCCAGGGAACGTGGTTTTCATTCTTATTTGTAGCTGTCTGGAATAAAGAGGTAAAAAAAAATCTTTTTACCATGTTAATTTCTGTTTTGACCAATGTACTCTGGTAGTGCAAGATGTGAGGACTGGGGAAAGCTGGATGAAGGGTGTATCAGTTCAGTTCAGTTCAGTCACTCAGTCGTGTCCGACTCTGCAACCAATCGCAGCACGCCAGACCTCCCTGTCCATCACCAACTCCTGGAGTTCACTCAGACTCACGTCCATCGAGTCAGTGATACCATCCAGCCATCTCATCTTCTGTCATCCCCTTCTCCTCCTGCCCCCAATCCCTCCCAGCATCAGGGTCTTTCTCAATGAGTCAACTCTTTGCATGAAGTGGCCAAAGTACTGGAGTTTCAGCTTTAGCATCATTCCTTCCAAAGAAATCCCAGGGTTGATCTCTTTCAGAATGGACTGGTTGGATCTCCTTGCAGTCCAAGGGACTCTCAAGAGTCTTCTCCAACACCACAGTTCAAAAGCATCAATTCTTCGGTGCTCAGCCTTCTTCATAGTCCAACCCTCACATCCATACATGACTACTGGAAAAACCATAGCCTTGACTAGACGGACCTTAGTCGGCAAAGTAATGGTCTCTGCTTTTGAATATGCTATCTAGGTTGGTCATAATTTTTCTTCCAAGCAGTAAGGATCTTTTAATTACATGGCTGTAGTCACCATCTGCAGTGATTTTGGAGCCGAAAAAAATAACTCCAAACTAGCTTAGCAAATTTAAGTTTAAACGTTTTCTAAAATAAATAATGTAAAAAGATCTTATTATTGCTGAAGAGTCAGTAAAGCAAAGTTTGGATAAGAAAGTCAAGGATAGGAAGGGGTGCTTTGCAAAAATGTTCTTGTTCAAACAAGAGGTGAGGGGTTGAAAGAGGATCAAAAAATTCTTTGAGCTGTAAAGTCTGGTACTAAATATTCAGATCATTTACTAATTGATTCCTATNTTGACTAGACGGACCTTAGTCGGCAAAGTAATGTCTCTGCTTTTGAATATACTGTCTAGGTTGTTCATAAGTTTGTGGTGCTAATGGTAAAGAATCCACCTGCCAGTGCAGAAGAGGGAGACTCAGGTTCAATCCCTGGGTCAGAAAGATCCCCTGGAGTAGGAAATGGCAACTCACTGTAGTGTTCTTGCCTGGAGAACCCCAGAGACAGAGGAGCCTGGAGGGCTACAGTCCATGGGGTCACAAAGAGTAGGACATGACTGAGTGCACGACATAGAGATGAAATCAGAAAGAACAATTAAATGCAAATCACTTTATAGACACGTTAAAGAAGAGTTTCCATCATTTCGTGCTACAACTGACCATCAGTTTTCTCCTTTGGGGTTTTGTCAAGTTAAAAGAAATGGGGAAAAAATGTCAATAGTCTCCTCTTTTTCATTTACAAAAACGGCGTCCCTGGAGGGACCCTGGTGGTCGCCCAGGAACTGATCCTCCTTCCATCCTCCATATTGCAGCAGAACCCACAAGGCAACCGACAACCAAGCGGAGGAAAAGGAAAAATTCCACGAGCAGCACCTCCAACAGCAGCGCGGGGAACGCCGCCAACAGCACCAGCAGCAAGAAGAAGACCACGGCCGCCAACCTGAGCCTGTCCAGTCAGGTACCTGTAAGTCTCGCTTTCCTTTTAGGCGGCAGTTCCTGCCTTTACCGTCTCCCAGTTCCAGGGGGGCCCACGGAAAAGACTCTTAGCTGCAAAGANCATTTATATGTTTCAAAGATAGTACCAAGTATTTAGGAATCCTCCTCTACCCATCTCTGAGATAATAGTGGAGGGCTCAATAGATAAAAGCCACCGGATCTCAATGTGAATTTCTACCTCTTGGTTTTCTAAAATAACATGATTCTGTATTATTAATAATAGCTGATCCAGGACTACAATTGAACCTGTTCTTTGCTATTCTGAGTGTTCAATCCAGGGAACGTGGTTTTCATTCTTATTTGTAGCTGTCTGGAATAAAGAGGTAAAAAAAAATCTTTTTACCATGTTAATTTCTGTTTTGACCAATGTACTCTGGTAGTGCAAGATGTGAGGACTGGGGAAAGCTGGATGAAGGGTGTATCAGTTCAGTTCAGTTCAGTCACTCAGTCGTGTCCGACTCTGCAACCAATCGCAGCACGCCAGACCTCCCTGTCCATCACCAACTCCTGGAGTTCACTCAGACTCACGTCCATCGAGTCAGTGATACCATCCAGCCATCTCATCTTCTGTCATCCCCTTCTCCTCCTGCCCCCAATCCCTCCCAGCATCAGGGTCTTTCTCAATGAGTCAACTCTTTGCATGAAGTGGCCAAAGTACTGGAGTTTCAGCTTTAGCATCATTCCTTCCAAAGAAATCCCAGGGTTGATCTCTTTCAGAATGGACTGGTTGGATCTCCTTGCAGTCCAAGGGACTCTCAAGAGTCTTCTCCAACACCACAGTTCAAAAGCATCAATTCTTCGGTGCTCAGCCTTCTTCATAGTCCAACCCTCACATCCATACATGACTACTGGAAAAACCATAGCCTTGACTAGACGGACCTTAGTCGGCAAAGTAATGGTCTCTGCTTTTGAATATGCTATCTAGGTTGGTCATAATTTTTCTTCCAAGCAGTAAGGATCTTTTAATTACATGGCTGTAGTCACCATCTGCAGTGATTTTGGAGCCGAAAAAAATAACTCCAAACTAGCTTAGCAAATTTAAGTTTAAACGTTTTCTAAAATAAATAATGTAAAAAGATCTTATTATTGCTGAAGAGTCAGTAAAGCAAAGTTTGGATAAGAAAGTCAAGGATAGGAAGGGGTGCTTTGCAAAAATGTTCTTGTTCAAACAAGAGGTGAGGGGTTGAAAGAGGATCAAAAAATTCTTTGAGCTGTAAAGTCTGGTACTAAATATTCAGATCATTTACTAATTGATTCCTATGTTAGTCAGCAAAAACTGAGAAGTACAATGGTTCCTACAGTTAGGCAAGGATTGAGCTGTAATAGATACTCTTAATTAATGCAGCTAATGCATTGGTTAAATTGCCTTAGCTAAGTGGCGACTCCAGAACTTCTACATTTGAGAGCACAGGTATGTCAGTTTGGTTAAATGAGGGCCTAAGAGAGAATGAGGAGAAGGGATAGTTAGGGAGCTTTGGCTGAACATACACACACTGCTATATTTAAAATGGATAACCAACAAGGCCGTGTGGTATAGCACAGGGAACTCTGCTCAATGTCATATGGCAGCCTGGATGGGAGAGGAGTTTGAGGAAGAATGGATACATGTATATGTAAGGCTGAGTCCCTTTGTTGTCCACCTGAAACTATCACAACTTTGTTAATTGGCTATCAGTTCAGCTCAGTTCAGTTGCTCAGTCATGTCTGACTCTTTGCGACCCCATGGACTGTAGCATGCCAGGCCTCCCTGTCCATCACCATCTCCCGGAGCTTGCTCAGACTCAAGTGCATTGAGCCAGTGTTGCCATCCAACCACCTCATCCTCTGTCATCCCCTTCTCCTCCTACCCTCAATCTTTAGCACCAGGGTCTTTTCTAGTGAGTCAGTTCTTTGCATCAGGTGACCAAAGTATTGGAATTTCAGCTTCAGCACCAGTCCTTCCAATGAATATTCTGGACTGATTTCCTTTAGGATTGACTGGTTGGATCTCATTGCAGTCCAAGGGACTCTCAAGAGTCTTCTCCAACACCATAGTTCAAAAGCATCAATTCTTCAGCACTTAGCTTTCTTTATAGTCCAACTCTCACATCCATACATGACTATTGGAAAACTATCACTTTGACTAGACAGACCTTTTTTGGCAAAGTAATGTCTCTGCTTTTTAGTATGCTATCTAGGTTGCTTGGCAGAAGTCACCATTTGCAGTGATTTTGGAGACCAAGAAAATAAAGTCTGTCACTGTTTCCATTGTTTCCCCATCTATTTGCCATGAAGTGATGGGACCGGATGCCATGATCTTAGTTTTCTGAATGTTGAGTTTTAAGCCAGCTTTTCACTCTCCACTTTCATTTTCATCAAGACTCTTTAGTTCTTCTTCGTTTTCTGCCATGAGGGTGGTGTCATTGCATATCTGAGGTTATTGATATTTCTCTCAGCAATTTTGATTCCTAGCCTGGCATTTCACATGATGTACTCTGCATGTAAGTTAAATAAGCAGGGTAACAATATACAGCCTCGACGTACTCCTTTCCTGATTTGGAACCAGTCTGTTTTTCCATATCCAGCTCTAACTGTTGCTTCTTGACCTGCATACAGACTTCTCAAGAGGGAGGTAAGGTGGTCTTGAAGAATTTTCCAGTTTGTTGTGATCCACACAGTCAAATGCTTTGGCATATTCAATAAAGCAGAAGTAGCACAGAGGTGGACACGACTGAAGCGACTTAGCAGCAGCAGCAGCAGCAGCAGATGTCTTTCTGGAACTCTCTTGCTTTTTTGATGATCCAGCAGATGTTGGCAATTTGATCTCTGGTTCCTCTGATGGGATAAATCCAGCTTGAAGATCTAGAAGTTTATGGTTCATGTACTGTTGAAGCCTGGCTTGAAGAATTTTGAGCACTACTTTGCTAGCGTGTGAGATGAATGCAATTGTTTGGTAGTTTGAACATTCTTTGGCATTGCCTTTCTTTGGGATTGGAATGAAAACTGGCCTTTTCCAGTCCTGTGGCCACTGCTGAGTTTTTCAAATTTGCTAGCATATTGAGTGCAGCACTTTCATAGCATCACCAGTTAGGATTTGAAATAGCTCAACTGGAATTCCATCACCTCCACTAGCTTTGTTCGTAGTGATGCTTCCTAAGGCCCACTTGACTTAACATTCCAGGATGTCTGGCTCTAGGTAGTGATCACACCATCATGGTTATGTGGGTCATGAAGATCTTTTTTGTATAGTTCTCTTGTATATTCTTGCCACCTCTTCTTAATATCTTCTGCTTCTGTTAGGTCCATACCATTTCTGTCCTTTATTGTGCCCGTCTTTGCATGGAATATTTCCTTGGTATCTCTAATTTTCTTGATGAGATCACTGGTTTTTCTCATTCTATTGTTTTCCTCTATTTCTTTGCATTGGTCACTGAGGAAGGCTTTCTTATCTTTCCTTGCTATTCTTTGGAACTCTGCCTTCAAATGGGTATATCTTTCCTTTTCTCCTTTGCCTTTCGCTTCTCTTCTTTTCTCAGCTATTTGTAAGTCCTCCTCAGACAACAATTTTGCCTTACCCCAGTAGAAAATATAAAGTTTAAAAAAAGAGGACCTAGGGGACCTTAAGGCTTTTTTTTTTCATTTTTATTATCTGCTTTGGAAGATCAATTAGTGTGGAAGGTGAAGGTGGCGACTGAGCAGGGTTAAAGCAGGGTTAAAATGTTGTTGTCACTTTCAGGGGGATTGGCAGTTGTCCACAAAAAACCACTCCCCTTCTTCCTTAGTGAACAAAGTTTCTGCTGAGCACACTTTGCAGACTCCCTGCCATTAGATGTGGCCTTGTGGTCAAGTTCTCATCAATGGAAAAGATACATGCCCCTCTGGTGGTCCATTTTTCCAGCATCAGACATTATTCCTCCACATCTTTCCCCTTCCCACTGAGGCCCAGATGTGGCCATGAACATGACCCCAAAGCCCTAGAATATGGCAGAGCATGAAGACAGAAGGCCTTGCAATAAGTGCATCTGGATGTGCCCTCAGCCACCATATAAAAAAGTCTGGTTATACTGAGGCTGACGTGCTGGAGAAATCATGGAATGAGACCACATGGATTTGCAGAGAGAAGCTGAAGGCACCCTGGCTGATCTGGCCCCTAAAAACTGGGTGTTTCTGGCCCAGGCACCGACGGTATGAAAGAACAGCCTTAGAGATGACCCCAGCCTGTCATATCTGGCTGCAGCATCAGGAGACCCTGAGCCAGAACCACCTGGCAGAGCCTCTCCTGAACTCCTGACTCACATAACCTGTGAAAGATTAGAAATGATTGTTGTTGTTCCAAACCACCAGGCTCTGGAGTGATTTGTAATGCAGCAAGAGATAACTCGAACAGCCTCTATTATAACAGATCAGCCTCACCATATATGCCAGGTCTTTAACTCTATGACAATTATCCTTAAAAAAAAACACAACAACACACACACACTTCCCTCCCCTTGACCCTACACACAAAGCCTCACAGTTCATTCACATGTGTCATTACTTTTGGAACATTTTATGGATGGGAAAAAAAGATAGGTTAGGTTACATCATGCTCAAAGTTGAACTGTGAATCAGAGACTATGATTTCTGATTTCCGGCCCGTTAGTTCTGATACTTGGTTATAGGTTCACTAGTGGCTCAGGCAGTAAAGAATCTGCCTGCAATGTGGGAGACCTGGGTTCAATCCCTGGGTTTGAAAGATCCCCTAGGGGAGGGCATGGCAACTCACTCCAATAATCTTGCCTGGAGAATCCCCATGGACAGAGGAGCCTGGCAGGCTACAGTCATGGGGTTGCAAAGAGTCAAATGACTGAGCTGCTAAGAACTGCACACATAGCACAGATTCACAGAATAGGGCAGAAAGACAGCTTAGAGATCAGGAAATGATGCACTAAATATAAGCTACTTGTATAAACTGCACAATACCAATGTGCCAATAGTGTGTGTGTGTGTGTATGTGTGTGTGTGTGTAGGAATGAATGAATATATGCCCAACTGTGTGTACAGAAAGAGTTCAGTGGACCAGCCAGAAATCAAGTTATAGGCATCTCTCCTATAGAGGATTTGCATTTGTGCCCTGGCTCTGTACCAGGGAGGTTTGTATTGCATTTTTTTTTTTTTTGGCTGTACTGCTGCTTGGCATTGGAATCTTAGTTCCCTGACCAGGGATTGAATCCTCACCCTGCAGTGGAAGCATGGAATCATAAACACTGGACCACCAGAGAAGTCACTGTATTGCAGCCTTTGAGTCTCTGGTTTCCTCACTTGTAAGTGAGGCAGCTGGACTAGGTGACTTCCCCAGGTCCCATCCAACTGCAGGGATGCAGTCCCACCCCTGAAATAAACACCAAGTCGCATGGATGCCACATCTGATAGTCCATTCCTAGCTGGAATCACAGGACAAGCAGTAACCCCAAAATAGCAATTTTCTTCTACATTCTACTAATGCCAGGTCTTCAACGATGAAATATATATATATATATATATATGTATATATATATATATCACTGACTTTGCTAAAGGCTAAAAAACTTCTATTTTTTTCACTTAGACTAAATCACAATCTACGCTCTGGCTTCTTTTTTGTTTTTGTGGAAATATCAGTCTCAAGGCAGTAAAGCAACAATGATAGCTGTATGCACAGGTTCCCTCTGCACTGAGCATGCTCAGTTTCCAAAACATCTCTGCTCACTTGAGAGGCAGGATTAGGTTAAATAACATTTCTTAAAGAAAAAGGAGGAGGAAGGAGAGGGAGAAACCCAAGTAACTAACAATAGCACTCTGAGAAAATAAACCATCCATAAAGTACACTAAACATTTTCTCAGAGGAAAAAAGAGGAGGAAGAGAATTCAAAGCGTCTAACAATAGAGATCTGAGTGAATAAATCCATCTAGAAAGTACCATATAAAACTATTGAATGTCATGCCCTTTCAAATCCTTAAGGGCAGAAAATGGTCATAATAGACAGTTGAGTAAAATGGGTGGTTTATAAAACATAAGTAGAAAGTGAATTTGAATTAAAATGCCACTTATTTATTATCCACATTAGAAAAATGATTCAAAAGTTGCAGAATACAATATTGACCTTGGTTTTACAAAGTAGGAGAATGGATGGTTTTTCCTTTGATATTTACCTCTCAATACTATTTTTCCTCAATGTATACCACTTTTATAATCTGCAAAAGTTATTTAAAGAAACTAAAAATCACAACATTAGTATAACAAATATTTAAATATTTTCAATTAAAATAATTAATTTCTACATTCACATGGTTAATGAAAAGGAATGCCAAATATATATACCTTCTCTCAAATATATTAGTATCACTAAATTAAAATAAAAAACAAAATAAAAGTCAGACTCCATTGTGCAACAGCATTGACTACAATCCATGCCTTTTTCTCTCCAATTATTCCTTTGAACAAAAGAATTTCTTACCAATAAGCGCTCAACATGGAAACTGCATTTACTCGGTCAACTTTGGTAACCACTAGACTCAGACTAGATTCCATCACTACAGTTGCTAAGTATAAAGTTTGCAAACATTTATTTTGTTCCCCAGCTTAACCTGCGTGAACCTCATAAAGAAAGCACATGAAAATACTCAGCAGTCACTGCACAAAACACTTAGGTTTTACTTTTCTCCCCAGAGTCACCAACATCAAGCTCTCTAGATTATTTCAACCTAACTTTAAGGGGAGATCAAATTCAAACCAAAACAATACAAAAACCTTTGAAGGCAGACTGCAGTTCAGAGGGAGAAAAAAAAAGTCACCTTCTAGATTAATTCTATTATTGGAGAACTCTTTTCAGTCCATAGCAATAATAACAGAACACTGGTAATATATCCAAGTGAGCGGCTAGTTCTGCGCAGTGTGGTGGAGAAAATCTCCACGACAGTTTCTCACCGAGGCAGCTGGGCTCGGCTGCTCCAGCAGGAAGGACCAAGGGTGTCGAGCATCGGTTCCCCAAACACATCCACGTTTGCACCTACCTGGGCTCTGCCCAGGCGGAGCCACATCGTCTGACTTCAGCTGATGCACTGACCTCACTGGGAGCTCAGTCAGGTAAAACCAGAAGCCTTTACTAGTCTGTGCAGCTCCTTCCGCAGAAATATTGCATGAGTCAGCTTTTATCTCTCAAAACCCAACACACAAAGGCTTTACAAAAACCTGATTGGCAACTTTCTCCCTGCCTTTTTCCCCCTGGTGTGCAGACCACAGACTTCAGCATCACCAAGAGCCTTAAATGAAACATGACATCATTCAATTGAGAAACAGGACAATAGACACCACTGTGGGTAACTTGAAAATGCACACTTCACTGAGCAACACCCTGCCACTGACATTCTTTTGTGAACATCAAATACAACCCACACTCGCCTACAGCCGCTCAGGCTCTACCTTCCTGGCTCCAGCCACCGTTCTCGTTAAACTCCACAAAAGCAGCAAGATCTCGGCGCTCTGCTATTTTCAAGTGCATCCCCCGACTTTTAAGTCTATTTCAAAGGAAGTGGACACATGTCTCCCATAAGTTTTAAAGTGAAGTTTGGGGGTGGGGGTGGGGCAGAGAATAACACACCGTTGACAGAAGTTTGAATCCTTAGTTTCTCTTAACGAGACAATGAATACACTGTCAAGTAAGCAAGGTTACACAAGGATATATTTAAGCTTGAGTATTTTAAAAACAGTACTGAAAAATCTATCTGAAGACAAATAGCTAAAACGTAAACTTACAGGAATTTCTTAAACGGTTTAGTTTTGTGATTTTATATTCATAAATAGTAAGTAGTGAAGAGACAGAATGATCTAACTTGCACACTTCAGTAGGAAAGAACTTCTAATTATTTTGTGTTTCCATTTCCCTAAGGCTACCTGTCTCTGTCAAAATGCTAGATCTATTTTTATATCAAGATTCAAAAGTTCATATTTGAGAAAGATATTGAGTTCTTTAGATGAAGGTCTTCAGAAGTGCAAAAATGTTCTTGAAAACTGATACCACTGCACCGTGGAGCTAAAACTCAAGGTTTGGATTTCGCCCATGTATAGATACCTAAAACTAAACTACTTCAGAGCATCAAAATCCTTTAAATAGAAGTTCCATTTAAAGCATTCATTTGTGGTTATGAAAAATAACATTAGCTGATCATCTTTAATATAGCTGTTTCTATCATACCTATTAAGTGATTTTAAACTAACAACATAATAGGATAATTTGTTTTAATGCCCGTTTCCTCTCAAATAAAGCGGAACATACACAGGGTTACTTCAGTGGGCCATTCTGATAGAAATTTATCAGTCAGTTCAGAAGACAACTTGGAATAATCCCCCTCCCCCCCAAATTTACCAGTTTGATGGAAATCACTGATGCTAAAAGAGCAGTTTGAGAGGAAGGGCCCTCCCTGGGCTGTTCGGACTCTCTTAACCCTCTGTCTGTCCTCCACGGTGACCTCTGTTGCCCTCCAAAATGATGTCCACCCTACTTGTGTCCAAGTTCTCTTTTTCTGCCTAATTAAGAGTCAGTTGGAATCTTCTGAGCCTCATCTCACCTTCCACAACCACTCCAGTCCACTGCTCTTTCCATCCGTTAGACGACTGTTTATTACACCTAGAGAGTCACGTGGTCTTATGTTTATTTTCTAATAATCTCTGTCCTACCCTGGATTATTAATTTAGAGAGAAAGGAAGCTTCCTATGCTGTAGATTTGATATTCATGTGGGAGACACAGAAATCTACATTCAGGGATGGGATGGGATGGTATATGCAGAGGCTCTTGGCTTCTTCTTCTTTTCGGCCATGCCATATATCATGTGGGATCTTAGTTTCCTAACCAGGGATCAAATCCTAGTCCCTTACACTGGAAGATGGATTCTTAACCACTGGACCACCAGCGAAGTCCTTGCCCTATTGTCTTGCCACTATACTTTTGTCCATGCAACAAAATTAATCCCAAGACAAGTGAAAGGCACACATACTAGTATCCTAGTATACTAGAACTGCAGTGCTGGAGAAGACTCTTGAGAATCCCTTGGACAGCAAGGAGATAAAAACCAGTCAATCTTAAAGGAAATCAACCTGAATATTCATTGGAAGGACTGGTGCTGAAGCTAAAGTTCTAATACTTTAGCCACCTGATGCAAAGAGTCAACTCATTGGAAAAAGACCCTGATGCTGGGAAGATTGAGGGCAGGAGAAGGGAGCGACAGAGGATGAGATGGTTGGATGGCATCACTATCTCAATTGATATGAGTTTGAGCAAACTCCGGGAGATGGTGAAGGACAGGGAAGCCTTGTGTGCTGCAGTCCACAGGATTGCAAAGAGTTGGACACAACTTAGTGACTGAAGAACACGGTGGAAAAAACACTCTCGCTGGGATGCAGCTCTTATTAATTCCCCTGCCACTCTGGTTATGGGCAGCTCGGGAGCCATTCGCAGTGTCCTCGCCAGGAGTGGAGACCCAGGGGTAGACGAGCAGCATGCACAGGGCACGCCTGCAGTCAGCAGGACACACACCAGCCTGCAAGCCAAGCGCAGGCCGGTCCGTGGCCTAACTGGAGGAGGACCAGAAAGCCCCGTTACTTAAACACATCCTTTCCCAGAACCAGTCTGCCAGTCCACTAAGAGAAACCAGTTCTTTTTGGTTGGGATCTCTCTGGCAGTCCAGTGGTTAAGACGTCACCTTCCAATGCAGGGAGTGTGGGTTCAATCCCAGGTCGGGGAGCTAAGATCCTATATACCTTGCAACCAAAAGAAACCAAAACTTAAAATGGAAACAATATTGTAATAAATTCATCAAAAACTTTAAAAATCATCCATATTAAAAAAAAATTTTTTTTTTAAATTCTTTTTGGTTTGAGATGAAACTTGTCTGTTAAAACTCTAATGTTCCCTGGGAAGGGTAACAGAGCCATTGTCACAGTGGCGTCACAAGCCTGAACCTCCTTCTGGGATCCATGCACGTCTTTTAGGAAGGAGGCAAGAAGGGGGTGGGGAGGCAGTGCTGGGAGACTGCGGGAAGGAAGTGCAGATAACACGCAGCTCTGGGGACTTGACAGGGTCTGACCTAGTGGACAGGCTTTGCTGACTTTGCAGCCAGGCAACAGCTCCAAGAAGCTGAGCAATGAAGGATGAAAGGGCAGCCTGGAAAAAGAAGGAAGGGCAGAGACATGCATACATTCTTCAGATTCAAGGAAAGATTTTGCCTCATATCATCCATATTGGGTAAGGCAGATTTAAACAATCATCTTACATTTTCAGATACAAAGGTGCTAGATGTTCTAAGAAAGTATTTCAAATCACAACTAATATTTTATATATTGAGCATAACAGTTTAAAAGCTGGATGCCAGGAGACCTGTTTATTTTGTGATTTAAGATATCGCCACTGTGACATTTCCTCAGACAAATGGTAAAACCAACCATTTACTAATGCTCAGGCCACTGACAAAATAGCCTTAATATATATCTGTGCGTTTGTGCTCAGTCATGTCCAACTCTGCGACCTCATGGACGCAGGCCGTCAGGCTTGCAGGCTCCTCTGTCCATGGAATTTTCCAGGCAAGAATACTGGAGTGGGCTGCCATTTCCTACTCCAAATAAATATACATTTTTAGTCTATTAGAACTTTTTTCTTTGAAAGAAAAAGGCACGAAATTACATTTTCTAGGCTCATGCCATAGAATAAATGTGCTAAACATTAAAGTCAGTTTCATGCCAAGAAGTATTATGTGTCCCACTGATGTGCCTTAGGATGATGACCTTCCTCATGAAAGTGAGATATCTAATGTACTAACACCCTTCTGCCTTGCAGGCTTTGCTTACTAAATATCTATATACACTATTTCAAGCTATTGTCCACCCAGAAAATGTCACCAGCTATCAACTGCCTTGCTATTGTGATATAAACCAAGCTGTTAAACAAACAAAAGAGCTAATCTGTTTTTTTCTTTTTCAAGGACTATTTTAACAGTGAAATAACTTTAATGATAAGCAACTTTGTCTTCACAAATTTAAGAAGTGTTTACCCTCAGCAAAAGACATAGGTTTAAGGCAGACAAAAGCCCTCGAGTCAAGGGGATATTAAATGAAAGGAGTACTTTTTGTTAATCCTGGAGTATTGAATCTAACAAGAGAAACCAAACTATAAATAATCAATAGCTAGACCGAGATAGAGATGTGTGCTCAGTCATGTCTGACTCTTCATGACCCCATAGACTGTAGCCCACCAGGCTCCTCTGTCCACGGAATTTTCCAGGCAAGTATATTGGAGTGGTTTAGCCATTTCCTCCTCCAGGGGATCTTCCTGACCCAGGGATCGAACCTGCATCTCCTGCACTGGCAGGTGGATTCTTTACCACTAGCTCCACCTGAGAAGCCTAATCAATAGTTACCAGTACTCAAATTATACAACTGAAAATATAATTTCTCATCCTCTGTTGCACAAAAATGTCCGTACTGAGGCATAATGGTAAGAACTTTAGCAAACAAACAACAAACTCACAACACTTTGTCCTGGCTCACCCTTACCTTGCCTATCAAGTCGCAGTTCAGCTTCTCCATCACATACCAGTTCGCCATGAAAACCAACCGAGGGAACCTGGAAGGACACACGTCCCAGGGACTCTAAAGTCGTGTTGTTTCAGGAGTTCCTCCACGGGCTCTCTCTGTCCCTGTGATAATCATTAGCTCTGTATTTCACTCTGTTCTTTTATTAGGATATTTTGGTCTTTACTGTCCAGAGATGATGAAATCAAGGCTTGGTTATTTCTGAACTGAACAATTTTTAGATATCAAGCAAGCAATATGTTACAAATGGTCTTTTGCTTTCAATACTAGATCAGTCCCATCTTTAAGGACACCATGGGAGGACTCGCTGTGCTAAGCACAATGAACTAATTATCCCCCTAAGAATGCAGACTGTTTCCAGACACATTTTTCTCTGGGAGATAACGCACATCTAATCCATTCATAACGAAAGGCATTCAGCACAATCTATACTTCTGAAAATGCTCTTTCAAAAAATGTACTTGAACTTCTAGAAGGGGCTTGGAGACTCTTTTGAAATCCTGCAGCAGTATTTTCCAAAATAATAATTAAAACAAGAATCTATTATAGTTGCAGAGTGCCAGCCATGGAGGTTCACAACCTTTATGTGAGCTTGCAAAACCATTTCACATCCTGGCAGAGAAGAGAGAGGCAGCACCCTTGGCCAGGCTTCCTCCGACAGCTCCAAGAGGATGGAGTGATGGGCAGGGATCAGCTGGACATCTCCAGTTGCACCCCATCCTGCAGACTCCAAGACAGTGGGTTCAGAGCGATAGTTCTCAAAAGTAATCGTGGTGAGGACATAAGCTTGTCAAGGGGATACGGACAAGACCCTCACGGTGGCTATGAATCATCCCTGAGCTCATTCTGAATCGGTGCCCCAGGAGCTGCCACCCTTTAAAATCACCACCATCAGTCTTCTTCTTTAATCTTGAGGCTACCTTCAACATCACAGTGGCTGAAAGCTGAACCTCTAGGTGTATGATCCAGGAGCAAACGGATTTGTCCAGGGAGAGGCTATTTAATTTCCAGAACAGAAGTGGGGTGGTTAGAGCTTCTATTCCTTTGGCCTCCTGAATCAATTCTCAAGGACAATCCTAATTCAGGCAGAAATTTGTAACAGGCCAAGTACAGAGTCCACTCCAGGAAGGCAGAACTTACTCCTCTCTGTTAACAGAGTTGAGATTGTTTATTACTCTCTAAGTTTTTGGTTATTTGTTTGTTTGTTTGTTTGAAACCAAAGAAGGCGATGAGGCTGCCATCTTAGTTATGGTATTACAATGGTCTCAAAACACCCGTCTGTTGATGTGTGTCCTGGCGTTTGCCTTTCAGAACTTCGGCATACATGGCAACGATCTGCTGACCATCTCCCTTCACACCTTCTCTCTACATTAACTAAGAGCAGCCACCACTGACTCAGCCTCGCTAACTAGGTACCTAGTTAATGCCAGGTTCCACGCTCGGCTCAGTGAATGGACGTGGCTTTGCCTTCTGGAAGCTCCTGTCTGGCAAGACTGCACAAGCATCAGATAAAGGACGACAAGCGTGACGAGTGTGATGAAGCAACAGCTCAGATGTAACAAGAACTGTTTCCATAACATTTGCTCTGTTTTCCTAAACTGGTTTCTCCCACTGTTTTCAAGCTGCCCTTCAAGTAATATGAAAAGCTGATAGTAACTTCACACTGACAGTAACATCAAGCTGATTGAGGCTGCCTGCACTCATATTTCCCTTTCAATCTTAGAGAGTGAGCGCCGTTGGACTCATCTTTCATCTTATATTTAATTACTTGGTATCCAAGCTGAGTGCCAAACTTGCTGAGAGTTTTTATGCGTCTAAACACTTGCCTAATTCCCAGTTCCCACAGAGGTACGTGAAGTAACTTGTTTATGTTAACAGAACAAAGGAAAGGAAATAGGCCTGTCTGTTAGGCTACAGGGTTAATCTTAATTAGGCCAAGAAACAAGTGTCACCAAATTTACTTTGGTTTATTCTGAATAAAAGTTTTTGAGTCCTTCACCAGTATTAGATAAAAGAAAAAAGAAAAAAAAAAAAAAAGTGAGAGAGAGAGAAA
>SJYV01024926.1:325249-350156 GCA_006410875.1 Neotragus pygmaeus | reverse complement strand
CATTTCCCCATTTTTTTCCACCCGCCCTACTCCCTGCTGGCTGGCTTCCAGTTGGGTTTGGCTGACAGTAGACACCAGTATCATGAGCAGGAGGAGAAGGAAAGAGACGCTTTTCTGTCTACGCCCTGGCTGATGAAACATCTGGGGTTTAGCTGCAGCCAAGACACCCTGGCCTCCACGGTTCCAGCTCTCATGGGGCTCTCCTAACTCTTCCTTGTTCCCTGAGCCATCGGCGTCACTGTGGGTTATCCCTGAGGACTGTGGCTCAGGTTTCCTGCCATTGATGGGATCTCTGGGTGCCACGCATTCCTTGCTGGCTCCCAGGGCCACACCACCGTCCATGGAGCAGCCCCTTCATTAACCTCTCATTTGAACCAGCCGAGTGAATCCAGTTTCCTACCTACGCTGATCCAGTTTCATACTGACCCCAGACTCTCTGGTCTGAAAAGCTGACAGCAGTTCAATTTCATGTGCTTAGTTCACATGTTTGACCACAGCTTTTCACTAGGTGGTTTACTGCCCAATTTTCAGCCCCTTTTTGATTGACTGGCTGCTTGATTCAGGTCAATGGAATAAACAATTAGAACCTATTCTGTGCTAGAAATAGATTTTGAATTTGATATTTACTCATATATTTAACTCAACAGATATTTATTGAGAAGCTACTATGTGTCAGGCCCTGTATAAGTGCTAAAGACACAGCAGTGAAGAAAACGCGTAATCACCCCTAACTTTCTGCAGTTTCTTTGTGATTAGGGGCTAGCTGGATGAAAATCCCGTGATAACAGTGTTTCAATACTGGAAAGGTACTTTGAGCTTTTGGATAGCTCAGTTGGTAAAGAATCTGCCTGCCATGCAGGAGATCCTGGTTTGATTCCTGGGTCAGGCAGATCCCCTGGAGAAGGGATAGGCTACCCACTCCAGTATTCTTGGGCTTCCCTTGTGGCTCAGCTGGTAAAGAATCTGCCTGCAACATGGGAGACTTGAGTTCGATCCCTGGGTGGGGCAGATCCCCTGGAGAAGGAAAAGGCTACCCATTCCAGTATTTTGGCCTGGAGAATTCCATGGACTGTATAGCCCATGGAGTTGCAAAGAATCAGACACGACTGAGCAACTTTCACTTTTCACTTGCAATCTAAATCCTTACCTGGTGTTTGAATGATCACTTACAATAGCTCACCAAGTATGCCCAGTCTCTGCTCCAAGACTGTTAGTTACTAGACACTGACCCCTGCTCAGATAGTTCATCACACTTTAGGCAAGCTAGTCTTTATCAAAGTTGTCTAATCATCAAAGTATATTCTCACATGGAGAAGTTCTTCAAGGACCACTACAGGAAAACAAGACAGATCACACTTCACTTCCATCTTGAAGTTCGTTAATTATTTGAGATGCCATCAGGTCTCCCATTCATACTTGCCTCTTCATTCAAATATTTATTGAATAACTGCCCTAAGTGATTCCTGGAGGCAGGGTTCAAGGGGTAGGGGTGGGGAGTTGCCCCTCATGCCGTGGGGAGCATGGGACAGTGCTGAACCTCAGGGACACCTGCTTCAGGTGTCTCAAGATCTTGCTTTCCTGCAGCTTCCACCAAAACGTTTTCAGGGTCTCGAAAAATCCTCATGCCACTTACCATTCTAAAAAATCCTGCGAAGACACCACTTTTAGAGAAAGCCTTTTGGGAAAGAAATGTTCTTCTATATCAGGTTTTTAGATGCAGCAATAGCACTCTGTTCTACTGAGCACAGAGTGTGACTGGGGGACAGACACTGAGCCATCGCACGGACCAGTGTTCCTTCTACCTGAGACTGGATTCTGCAGAGAAGGTGTGCAGGGCCAGCGGCTATGAAAACATAGCTTGGTCCAAGGGGACCAAGCCTAGTTTAGGGGGAGGTCAGAGAAGGCTCCCCGTGAGAGGAGTGTGTGAACTGACATTTGAAAGCTGAGAGGAAAGAAAGCTGCGGGAAGCCAAGCCGACAGGCGAGATTGTCCCAGTCATTTTACTTCCTTTAAACGTAGACGGCTGGTGTACCTGGCATTACGCCCACGGTGACCACTCGACCTAGATTTTTCTCTGGGCAATCTTGTTTGCAAATATCCTACTGCATACCACAGTTAATAACTATGTTTACTGAAACTCTGCCCCCTTATTAAAGAATCTTCTATTTCCTTCTCTACTCTGGGGTGACCCACCTTCTAATCTGCACACATCAGCCTCCCTTTTCGGGGCTTTTCCTTTTCCCCCTCCACAAAGTGGGCAGAGCCACTTGGGCAGTAACCATGACTGTTCTTGTGCAACCACTTGGAGGGGGCCCCTTAGAAGGTGTGGTTACAGTAAATCACAACTTAAATGTCCCTGCCCGGCATTTTCATCTAGGTATAATCAGATGAAAATGAACATCAAAGGAGGCCAAAGGGGAGAAGTGGTCGCAAAAGGACAGCTTGGAGGAGGGGCCACCCCACTCCACTGCGGTGCTACTTCTAGGGGGTTCAGGGACTGACTCTGCACAGGTGAGGCTCGAGTACAGCTCAGGACCACTTGTTCACCTATTCCAGGACACCCAAAGCCAGGGATGACTTCCTGGTATCACTGTAGCTCCAAACATAAGACATCTGCTTAGGAATCTGCACATTCTTTTGTTCTGTTCTATTCAGTCGCTAAGTGGTGTCTGACACTTTGAGATCCCCTGGACTGCAGCAAGCCAGGCTTCCCTGTCCTTCACTATCTCCCAGAGTTTGGCCCGATTCATGTCCATTGAGTTGGTGATGTTATCTAACCATCTCATCCTCTGCCACCAACTTCTTCTATTGCCTTCAAACTTTCCCAGCATCAGGGTCTTTTTCAATGAGTTGACTCTTTGCATCTGGTGGTCAAAGTATTGCAGCTTCAGCTTCAGCATCTGTCCTTCCAATGAATATTCAGTGTTGCTTTCCTTTAGGATTGACCTGTTTGATATCCTTGCTGTCCAAGGGACTCTCACAAGTCTCTAGCACCGCGATTCCAAAGCATCAGTTCTTTGGCACTTAGCCTTCTTTATGGTTCAACTCTCACATCTGTACATGGCTATTGGAAAAACCTTAACTATACTTGTCATTGCTTTCAAGGAGCAAGCATCTTTTAATTTCATGGCTGCAGTCACCATCCACAGTGATTTTGGATATTAGGACAAAACAAAATGTAACCCCCAGTGAAATAAGCTGCTCTGATGTAGAGAACGGACATGTGAGCGCGGGAGGGGAAGAAGAGAGTGGGACGAATTGGGAGATTAGGACTGACACAGATACACTATCATGTGTAAAACAGATAGCTAGTGGGGACCTGCTGTAGAGCACAGGGAGCTCAGTTAGGTACTCTGGGATGGCCCAGATGGGTGGGATGGAAGTGGGGTGGGAGGGCGGTCCAGGAGGGAGGGGATATACGTATACATATAGCTGATCCACTTCACTGTACAGCAGAAACTAACAACATTGTAAAGCAANACTATCATGTGTAAAACAGATAGCTAGTGGGGACCTGCTGTAGAGCACAGGGAGCTCAGTTAGGTACTCTGGGATGGCCCAGATGGGTGGGATGGAAGTGGGGTGGGAGGGCGGTCCAGGAGGGAGGGGATATACGTATACATATAGCTGATCCACTTCACTGTACAGCAGAAACTAACAACATTGTAAAGCAACTATACTCCAATTAAAAGAAAACGAAGCTTCTCTGAGAATATTGAGGGGTTAGATTTTCTTAAGACTCGGTTACCATCCTAGTGAAGCCATAGGAAAAACCAGCTCCAAAGTTGAACTTTGTTCCATCCAAACCATCATTCACCACTTGTAACATGATGCACGGAAAGGGCACAGACCTGGAGCTGGGATGTGTGGAACTGAAGCTTTCCTAGACAATTGGGTCACCCTGGGCAAGGTACTCACTTCTCTGGGTTCCAGCTTCTTTCTGGATTAGTAAAGCGACAACTCAGGAGCCCGCAGCATTCAAGAATGCTTTTGCAAACTATTGTATAGAGAATGGATGAACAAGGTCCTACTGTATAGCTTAGGGAACTATATTCAATATCCTGTGATAAATCATAATGGAAACAAAATGAAAAAGAATATATCTGTATGAGTGAATTTGTAAAGCAAAGTGTATTGCCTTGCTATACAGCAGAAATTAACACAACATTATGAATCAACTACACTTCAATAGAATTAATTAAAGTAAAAAAGAACAGTTTCCAAATCTAAGATTCCATGCTTGGGGGTGATGGACTGACACAATGACCCATTTCTGGAACTATACAATACTTCTTGGTGGTTTAAATCACTAAGTCGTCTCTGACTCTTGTGACCCCATGGACTATAGCCTGCTGGGCGCCTCTGTCCATGGGATTCTCCAGGCAAGAATACTGGAGTGGGTTGCCATTTCCTTCTCCAGGGGANTTGGTGGTTTAAATCACTAAGTCGTCTCTGACTCTTGTGACCCCATGGACTATAGCCTGCTGGGCGCCTCTGTCCATGGGATTCTCCAGGCAAGAATACTGGAGTGGGTTGCCATTTCCTTCTCCAGGGGATCTTCCTGACCGAGGAATCAAAGTCAGGTCTCTTGAATTGCAGGTAGATTCTTTACCAACTGAGCTATGAGAGAAGCCCAGTATTTCTCGAGGCTCTCATATAATTTGAGGTTCTTAAATATGGTCCCACTATTTTAGTCAGATAACCATGAATTGAAACAAAAACCAGGAGCATATGGCTTTTATAAAGGGAAACTGCTTTAAATTATCTATACTTTCTCATGCAGCAGAATTTATGATAAGACATCTTAACTCATCTGCTTTCAACAGAAAGATTCCCCACAAAAATTGTTAACAATATTATCTGACAGTAGACCAATGCCTAGTGTCAAGGTCACGCTTTTTACCAATTCACTGGCATCATCTCCACTTTCTGCAAAACTGCATTCTGGAAACCAGGTTGGAACATAGATTACAGAATAGCTCATTTTACCACAGGATATATAATTTGGGGTTGCACTTTACTCCAGGCAAGTACCTGTCCTAATATACTCCCGGAATAGTGGTAACATAGAAGTTGATATCACTGAATAACTGCAAAAATTATGCTCCTATAACCCACAGATAATGGGAAGAATGGCTAGTTCTAAACTACCTAGGGGCTCATTATACTTTAAGTACATATGCAGTGATGATGATTAGAACAAATTCACTGTAATGGGTGTCCTGCTTGACCTTCCATGGAAACTGGGTGAAGACTGGGAGAATCTTTATAGTGGTCCCTAACAACCCAGTTTACTTGTTTTAATTAATGAATGAACTGACTGACTGATCTTCAAGGGGTCTGTTTAATTGATTCTTAAAGAAAGAATCCTAACAATATCTGAAATTGGGATTCAGCTCTATTTTCAAGTATACATCTTAGATTTTGTGTGGGAAGAGGATAGGGCTGGAGGTGAGAGATTTGTGGGTAATGAAAGATTTGGTGGCCCTGGGAGAGATAGGGAAGGAAGTGAGGCCTGATAAATAACTACGCAGGCTGGCCTCCCTGTAACAGAGAAGAGCAAATCTGACTCCATATTGGATCTGTTTCTTTTACTTTAACCTTTGTATTCTATTGCTTTTGCAATGTTCTTAAGTTAAGAATGTTGCATATAGCCTCAAATATACAGAACTGCCCATTCTCAAGGCTCTAGCCTTTAAAGGTAAACTGCTGCTACTGCTGCTGCTAAGTCACTTCAGTCGTGTCTGACTCTGTGTGAACCCAGAGACGGCAGCCCACCAGGTTGCCCCCGTCCCTGGGATTCTCCAGGTAAGAACACTGGAGTGGGTTGCCATTTCCTTCTCCAATGCAGGAAAGTGAAAAGTGAAAGTGAAGTTGCTCAGTCGTGTCTAACTCTTAGTGACCCCATGGACTGCAGCCTACCAGTCTCCTCCATCTATGGGATTTTCCAGGCAAGAGTACTGGAGTGGGGTGCCATTGCTATAACACGTTTCCATTCATATGGAGATTAAAAGTTGCAGAACAGAGAATAGCATGTGTTGTTGGAGGTTTACAGGAGTGTTGTGACCTGACCTATGTGAACAGCTGTGATAACAGAGGATTCTGACACCAAGAAGTTTGCAACAACCAACCACAACCCCTCCCCTTTTAGTATAAAAGAAGCCTCAAATTTTAACTCCAATGGAATGGTTCTTTGGGACACTAGTCTACCCTCTTCTCAGTATACTAGCTCTCTGAATAAAGTTGCTATTCCTTGCCCCAACAACTTATCTCTTGATTTATTGGCCTGTTGTCTGGTGAGTAGTATGAGCGTGGATTCAGTAACATCATCCCAGCCAACCAGGTAGCCTGGGAATATCTCAGAGAAGGAAGAGACTGAGATGTAAAAAGAAGAGAGAGAGAGAGAGAGAGAGAGAGAGAGAGAGAGAGAGAATAACTATAACATCTTAGCTATGAGATTCTATATGAGGGAAGAAAACATAGCAAGAAAGGCAGCCCTTTTCCCATAAAGAGAGAGAAGTGAANCCCCCCTCCAAGCTGCTGCATAACATTGAGCAGAGTTCCCTGTGCTACACAGCAGGTCCTTGTTCGTTATTCATTTTAAACATAGCAGTGCGTCCATGTCAATCCCCAACTCCTCGACTATCCCCTCCCCAATCCTTCCTCCTTGGTAACCCTAAGTTCAGAGAACTACTTTCTTGAGTGGTAACAACGTGATGACATTTTGGATTCTTCACCCTAAAACAGCGTCTTTGGTATCAGAAAACAAAACACAGCCTTTTCCCTTTGACATCGGAGCTGTCTGTGTCAATCTTCCCCGCACTGAGGCCAGCCAGAGTAAACAGATGTTTCAGTGGGTGGAGAAGTCACACTGGCCTCCACTGGTACACAAAGAGCTGACAACCCCTGCTGGGGTCATCTGAATTCTAAATGACCAAGCAGAACTATTGTAGAAGGCTCCTCCCTTCTAGGGCCAGCCTTGGGCAAGATTTTGAAATATGAGGAAGCTTGTCCTGGACCACACCGGCCATCTCCCCATCACTAGGCACCCTGACTTACATCCCAGTTGAGTGTCCTGAAAACTCCCCACTCCCTGGTCCAACCCTGCCCACTCAGGACTCCTTCCTTCAAGGGCTGGGGCCCTAAGCTCAGTCCGCCTCAAAGATTCTGAGGATGCCGAGACACGGATCAAATAACCTGCCCAAGGCACACAGTTAGAGAGCCGGAGGCCTGATTCCAAGTTTGGTGTTCTTTCCATTACCTACAGCACATTAAATTGTTCTCTGGCCTAACTGATTAAAAATTTACTATTTTATTCATATTTTTGAGCTCGAGAATTGACAAATTGTAATGATCTTTATTCTTTCAGAATCAAATCATCAGATACATTTTGTTTCATCTCTTGGAGGAATTTTTATTTATTTATTTTGTTGAGCTTTTTACTTTGTATTGGGGTGTAGCCGATTAACTGTGGTAACAGTTTTAGGTGAACAGTGAAGAAACACAGCCACACACGTATATGTGTCCATTCTCCCCCAAACTCCCTCCCATCCTGGAGGAATTTTTAAATGCTTTAAACTGTTAGGATATTAAAAGGATTTCTGATACTAACATGGTTCCCAAACAATCTTTAGCAAAATTTAGCACAGTTTATATGTACACACACACACACACACACACATATAAAATTGGAACCCACCAAAATAATTAAAATTTTTTTTTCATTGGCCATAGCATAATTTTTGCATCCTTTCTTGGTAATTCAAAGTAATTTTATTCTTGGAAATACAACAGGCTTATGGATCACAAGTAAAGAGACAATCACTTCTGTAGCAGCTTCCAAGTTTGATTTCTGAAACATCACCCACATACTCTATCTCAACATACAAAGAATACTCACCTGAGACCTTTGTCCCTTGTACTGCACAGATGATTTCTTATATCCCTGGGACTTAGAAAGCACTTGTAAAATGATGCTTATGAATTGGTGATTTAGTTTTCAAATCCTGGTTAGCTAAAGACTCTTTTTGTGCATGTTGAATAGAGATGCTGTTGTTCAGAAACAAATCCACACAGAGAGATCCAACGGAGCTGAGGAAAAACAGACCCTGGACTCAGCACTGGTGCTGCCCGAATTAAAGAGAGGTGTGTGTGCCTTGGTGTGATGTGTGTGTAACTAGATAGTCAAAGTGTTTAGTGCAAGATTAAGAAGTGTCTAAATCCCACCCTCTGATTTCAAATGAAAACTGCAGATTTTCCCCCAGAGCTGGCAGCCTGCCATCACCACAGGGCTTAAAGCAGCTCAGGGCTTTGGGGATAGGAGGGAAGAGACTTCACAAACGGAGCGCTCATCGCCTGCGGCATCACCTTCGGTCTCCAGGATTTAGCCTGAATTCCACTGCCAGACTCCCTAGACTTTCAACTTAAGCTAGCAAAGAAATAATTAAAAAGATATATGGGCTTTTAAAAATATTTACAGAGGGAAGACATTCTAAAATATTCTCTGTGATCTGAATTCCCCCTCATCACAACCTTGATATATAGCAGAGGCTCTGGACACTATTTTAGGCTAATACTAGTTTTCTGCAGTCTCTGCATAACTTACATAAACATATCCCAGGTTCATTTGACTGACTGTGAAAGTGGTCAAGAAAATGATAAAATAAAATTTTTTTAAGGTGAAGATTCTATATTTGAATTTTTTTTTATTTTTATTTTTTGGCTACACCATAGTGTAGCATAGTGTGGCATGTGGGAATCTTGGTTCCCTGACCAGGGATCAAACAGGTGCCCCCAACATCAGGAGCACAGAATTTTAACCACTAGACTGCCAAGGAAGTCCCCTGAATTCTTATTTCAATGTTTCTTCCCCACTTTCTTCCACACCACAGTGACTTCATTAAGCACCTTGGGTCACTTTATAGATATTCTCACGCAAAATCTCCTCCATTCAAGAGAGTCACACTGTATTTTCAAAAAAACTTCAATAGCCAGATAGAATTTCTCATGGAAACGCTCAAGTTGGACATCTGCAAAATAGTAATCATGGATTTTAGTGCCTTTGTATTTGTTCAGCATTACAATGAACACTTGCTAGTCCTTATAAGAATTACAAGGTCTCATCTGGTCCCTAAAACTCAAGTGTCCCCATTTTAAAGCTGGGCAATTTGAGGCTTAGGCAAGCTATGTGACAAGTTCAAAGTGACTCAAGTGGAAATCCAAGAGCCAGGATTTTGTGTTCTTAAGCACTGTCTTATACTTTGACATTTCAAGGAAAGGAGAATCAACGGTTTTCTCTTCAAGGAAGAAATACTTTCTGCTGTCTAGGATCCTGCTCTATAGATCAGAGCTATATTTCTAATGAATTCCTAACATTTCAACACCTCACATCTTTATTTCAAACTGAGATCAACTAAAGGCAACTTAAACAAAAAATAAAAACATCAAAAAAAAAAAAAGAAAGAAAGAAAGAAAGAAAACAAAACAAAACCCAAAGGCAGACAATGTGTTATATTGGCAGCTTTAAAGAAATTTTTCAAAAATGATCAAAGATGAAAAAATTACGTTTGTGAAAACATCAAGCTAAATCCAAGTCTAGAAGCATAAAGCATTGAGCAACTTCTTTGTAAAGAAAATGGAAACCAGGTCGATTTTTCAAGTAGGACAAATATTGTTCTTTGGAACGGAAACTTGTTGCTGAATCTCACCATGGAGCAAAAGGCTTATAAACTTCAGAAAAAAAATAAAGTTCACATGGAAACAAAAACACAACAGAAACTTCAATATGGAGACCGATAGACACTGCACGTCTTCCCAATTACTTTCAAAGCCATTGTTGGCTATTCAAATGTCCATGGAGAAGTAATAAAATACCAACAATTCTGGTATTCCAGGGGAAACGCTTATGCTCAAGCTTTTAAACTTTGTTTTTGTAAAATTTACAGAGACGATTAATGAAACTGATGACTTACAAGACTGCTCCAGGAATGGACTAGAAAACCTCTAAAAGATGAGAATCACTCAGTCATGAGGATCACATAGTAATATGGGTTTTACTGTGTACCAGGTACAATTTTTATGCTTTAAAAAAGTTAACTCATTTTTTTTTAGGGGAGAATGGATACATGTATATGTATGGCTGAGTCCCTTTGCTGTCCACTTGAAACTAAAGCGACGTTATTAACTGGGTTGTTGTTGTTGCCATTTAGTCACTATGTCGTGTCTGACTCTCTTGTGACCCCAAGGACTATAGTCTGCCAGGCTCCTCTGTCCATGGGATTTTCCAGGCAAGAATACTTGAGTGGGTTGCCATGCCCTCCTCCAGGGGGTCTTCCTGACCCAGGGATTGACCGTGGGTCTCCAGCATTGCAGGCAGATTCTTTACCATAGGACCCACCTGAGAAGCCCCGTTAACCAGCTATACACCAACAGAAAATAAAAAGTTTTTTAAAAGATTAGTCTTTTCTTTGTATATAATCTTTTGTGTCTGATTCTATTCAGAAAAATTATAAGTCATTCATACTGTGTGTATCAGTGGTTCTTTTAATATTTCACTGTATGGATACACCTCAATTTGTGCTTCCATTCACCTTCTGATGGACATTTATGTGTAATAGTTTCCAGTTTGGAGCTAATCTGAATAAAGCTGCCATGAACCAAAAAAAAAATTTTAACTCATTTAATTCTCATAACAATTCTAAAAGGTAGGTATTGCTATCCTATTTTGCACTTAAGAAAAATGAAGCACACAGGAGGGAAGTAGGTTTCAAAGTTATCTAACTGTGAAGTGGTGTAACTGGTATATAAGCCAGACAGTCTAACTCTGGGGCTGAAACGTTTACTCCCTCTGCTACACTAATTCCCTGCAGCTGAGCTCTGCATGTAAAGACAGGGATTGTCCCCACATAACTGGACTATTAGTGGGTAGGAAACAGAAATAGCTGCCACGTTCCTTCTGCGAAGGCTCTTTTGTAGACTAGACTTGTGACACCTCTGTCTGATGGTTCACAGCCCAGTTCAAGAGTGAAAGCTCCTAGCTAAACTGTGGGGAGCACGTGGAAAGGTGAAGAGGAGTGAAGTAATAAACATATACAAAGCGGTACCAATTTGGTGGGGAATGGCTTCTAAACTCTTGCTTGATACAGCCTTCATTTTTTAAAGTGTTATTTGCATCTTTTACCATTTCAGACGGTAAAACGTCTGCCTACAATGCAGGAAACCCGGGTTTAATCCCTGGGTTGGGAAGATCCTCTGGAGAAGGAAATGGCAATCCACTCCAGTATTCTTGCCTGGAAAATCTCATGGACAGAGGAGCGTGGTGGGCTACAGTCCGTGAGGCTGCAAAGAGTCGGACGTGACTGAGTGACTTCACTCACTCACTCAACATTTTACTCTGCCTCTCAAGCCGTCCCAAGCTCCCTGAGATCTTGACCTGGGCCATTCATGGTCCTATATCCCCCTCATGGCTTTTGCAAAGCAGATGCTTCATGGATATGGCTGTGTGATTTACATGTTCTGTGGCCACCCTCCCACAGAGGCTGAGCACCAAGCTGGCTCTTTGTGGAAGTGAGGCATGAAAATGTGTGGAGAGAAGGGGTGAGAAGGCAGCCAAATGTTAGAGAACAAAGCCTTGGCGGCTGGGAAGAGACAGACCTCACGGGGAGTGGTGGGATGATCCAACGAAGTACTGGACAATGACCAAATGGGGTAGTTACTGATGCAGGACCTCAGACTCTATCCCAGGGAATTCAGAGACTCTTCCATAGCCAATTTGGANAGATCTTTTTTGTACAGTTCTTCTGTGTATTCTTGCCACTGCTTCTTAATATCTTCTGCTTCTGTTAGGTTCTATCCTTTAACAGAGAAAAGTTGGAAGGATAGGAGATTAAGCACCCACGTGTATACTACCTAGACATAACCATTGTTGTTTAGTCACTCAACCCTTTCCAACTCTTTGCCACCCCACGGACTCCAGGCTTCTCTGTCCATGGGATTTTCCAGGCAAGAATAGAAAGACAGGATACTGTCTTTCTCCAGGGCATCTTCCTGACCCAGGGATGGACCTGTGTCTCTTCAAGTTTATAGAATTACAGTCTATACCATTTTTTTTCCTCTGTGTGTAGCTGTATGTGTGTTTTAATAGACTTTTTTTTTTTTTAGGTACACAACAAAACTCAGTGGAAAACAGAGTTCCTATATACCCTCTGTCCCCACACATGTAACAGCCTCCCCCATAATAGCAAAATCCCATTTGTTACAGCCAAGGAACCTCCACTGACACATCGTTATTGCCCAGAAACCACAGTTTACGTTAAGGTTCCCTCTTGGTATTGTCTGTTCTGTGGATTAGACAAGTGTATGGTGACATGAATTCACCATTATAGTGCCATGTAGTATAGTTTCACTGCCCTAAAAATCCCCTCTGCTCTGCCTATTCATCCCTCCCCTGCCCCCGCAACCACTGATCTTTTTGCTGTCTCCATAGTTTTGCTTCTCCAGAATGTCAGAGTTGAATCATAATATATGCAGCTTTTACAGACTGACTTCTCTTACTGGCTGAGCAGTGTGCAGTTAAGGATCCTCCGTGTCTTTCCACGGCTTGATAGCTCATTTCATTTTAATGCTGAATAATATCCCATTGTCTGGATGTACCAGTTTACCAGTTCACTGCAGAGTGGCATCTTGGTTGCCTCCAGGTTTTAGCAATTATAAATAAAGCTTCTATAAAACATCATGTGCAGGGTTTTGTGTGGATGTTAGTTTTTAACTCGTTTGGATAGATACCAAGGACTGTGTGATTCCTGGGTCATAGAGTAAGAGTATATTCTGTTTGTTAGAACCAGACTGTCTCCACAGTGGGTGCATCAGTTTGCATGCCCACTAGCAATGAGTGAGACTTCCTGTTGCTTCCTCCGCTTGCCAGCATGTGATGCCAGTGTTCTGGATGTTGGTCATTCTGATAGATGTGTACTGGCATCTCACTGGTGCTTAATTTGCATTTCGCTGATAACATTTGTTGCAGAACATCTCTTCATCTTGCTCATTTGCCATCCATACAGGCTACCCACTCCAGTATTCTTGGGCTTCTCTTGTGGCTCAGCTGGTAAAGAATCCGCATGCAATGCAGGAGACCTGGGTTTGAATCCTGGGTTGGGAAGATCCCTTGGAGAAGGGAAAGGCTACCCACTCCAGTAATCTGGCCTAGAGAATTCCATGAATTGTATAGTCCATGGGGTCACAAAGAGTCGGACACAACTGAGTGACTTTCACTCACTCCTGCCTCCTTCAGTGAGATGACTGTTCAGATTTTCTTGCCCCATTTTTTAATTGAGTTGCTTTTTTCTCCTTATTGTTGAGTTTTAAGAATTCTTTGTGTATTTTGGATAGCAGTCATTTATGAGACGGAGAAGGCAATGGCAACCCACTCCAGTACTCTTGCCTGGAAAATCCCATGGACGGAGGAGCCTGATAGNTCTCTGTCCATGGAATTCTCCAGGCAAGAATACTGGAGTGGGTAGCCATTCCCTTCTCCAGGGGATCTGCCCCATGCAGGGATTGAACCCAGGTCTCCTACACTGAAGGCAGATTCTTTACCATCTGAACCACCAGGATACATGTAGAGATCTTCATACTTGTGTTTTCTTAGATTCTCTATTTGTCCATTTTGTATCCATTAATTTATCGGAAAAGACCCTGATGCTGGGAAAGATTGAGGAGAAGGGGGTGGCAGAAGATGAGATGGATAGCATCACTGACTCAGTTGACATGAATTTGAGCAAACTCCAGGAAACAGTGGAGGACAGAGGAGCCTGGCATGCTGCAGTTCATGGGGTCACAAAGAATTGGGTTGGGAAGATCCCCTGGAGAAGGCATAGGCTACCCACTCCAGTATTCTTGGGCTTCCCTTGTGGCTCAGCTGGTAAAAAATCCACCTGCAATGTGGGAGAACTGGGTTTGGTCCCTGGGTTGGGAAGATCCCTTGGAGAAGGGAAAGGCTACCCACTCCAGTATTCTGGCCTGGAGAATTCCATGGACTGCATAGTCCATGGGATCGCAAAGAGTCAGACATGACTGAGCAACTTTTACTTTCACTTTAGCAACTGAACAGCAACAATAGTAGGGCCAAACAAACAGCCAGAATTGTTTACATCTCCCCTGTGGCCCAGAGTATACTCTGAACCACCCCTTTATCTAACTCTCACACAAAACCCCAGGGTTAGGTATCAGACAAGCGGGGAAGCCTGTATGTCCCAAGGCCAGCTAGAATTATTCAAACCATCCAGTCCTAAGCTGTGGACCCTGCCATGCATGGGCAATACCATGGAAACACCAATCAAGTCTGACCTAGGCTTTCCTCTCATTTCTTTCTGCCCCTTGGACAAAACTGGTGTGTCCCCATGCAGCCTTACATGGCATGCCAGCACCCCTACCCTTGGGAAATGTGAGTGATAAGCATCTTTTAGTGGCATCAGTCCCTCCATGTTATCATGCAGTCACTTCCATAAACTAAAATCCCATGAGTACAGTCATTGAGATGATGGACCTTATAAGCAATTGCTATATAAACTTTTACAAAGGCCATAAACAATGTTACATCTATGTGTCTTCTTTCCACCTTTCCTTCTTACTGTCAGTTTCAGAGTTTTGGGCTGAATCATGACAATGGCCTCCTTAATATATTTTGTTAAATTCAATTTCTTGGTTCCTCAAACCATATCTTTACACAGCTCTCTTCTAAAACTCAGAATGCAAGTTTACACTCTGCCAAGAAAGTTTGATATAGTTGCATATGGTCTGCAGCTCAAGTCCACACTCCTTACCTTGGTAGTTAGCCTTCTAGTGTGTGGCCAGTTACTGCAGCCATATTAGACTCCTCAACGCTCCCCATGAGTACTACCAGCTTTTCATGCCTCTGGGCCTTTTCTCAGGCTGGTGTCTGCCCTTGGGATGCCCTTCCCACTCTTCTGTAAGTATGGCACACGTGGCCTCTGAGTGAATTTGCTTCTATACTATAATTGCCCTGACAGTAAATAACCAAATTAATTTCAGGCCTTTGGTTTGACTTAGGGGAAACTTCATGCGTGAAAAAAGGTTGGAAGTGTAACAAGAGCAAATATTTACTTTCTATTAGCCCTAATTTCAGAGTTGAAAATAACTTCAATGGCTTGGAAGGCCCAACTCAAGTTTTATCTACTTGGGAAACTGTACTCTCTCTTAAAACTAATCATTCCTCCCTCCAATATCCATTTACCATGTATTTAATTCTGTTTATTCATATTATTGGAGAAAGCAATGGCACCCCACCTCCAGGATTCTTGCTTGGAAAATCCCATGGATGGAGGAGCCTGGTGGGCTGCAGTCCATGGGATCGCAAAGTCGGACACGACTGAACAACTTCACTTTCACTTTTCACTCTCATGCATTGGAGAAGGAAATGGCAACCCACTCCGGTGTTCTTGCCTGGAGAATCCCAGAGACAGAAGAGCCTGGTAGGCTGCCATCTCTGGGGTTGCACAGAGTCGAACACGACTGAAGCGACTTAGCAGCAGCAGCAGCATTCATATTATATTTGTTGCATTTCTTTATCTTTGTTTTCTCTAGGTCACAAATGTTCTTTTGGGGTCAAGGATAAGCCTTACATAGATTTTAAAAGCTGTCATCATAGGAAAAAAAAATCTGTAACTACGTGTGGTGTTGAATGTTAACTAGACTTATTGTGGTGATCATTTTATAACATACCAAAATCAAATCATTATGGTGTCTGTCAATGGTATATGTCAATTATACATCAATTTTAAAAAAGGAGAAGCCTTAGTAATTCTTTAATCTTTCTAGCATGCCCATTAGTCTTACATATAAGCAATTCATTGAGTATTTATTGAATCATAAGCCCTATGATTATTCTAATTAAAATAAGGGGCTCTTATCAAATGGTAATGATAGTTAATCATAGGGAAATATGGGAAAAGGGATACATAGCTTGTCTAAACTAGTAAAATTAGTACAATTCAGAGTATAAGAGTTTATTAAATCCCATCAGAAAACAGTCACAGATATAGTAAGTTATTTTCAATCATTACTGTCATATTTAGTCATTACCAGGTGGCTCAGAGGTTAAAGCGTCTGCCTGCAATGCGGGAGACCTGGGTTCGATCCCTGGGTCAGGAAGANAAGTTATTTTCAATCATTACTGTCATATTTAGTCATTACCAGGTGGCTCAGAGGTTAAAGCGTCTGCCTGCAATGCGGGAGACCTGGGTTCGATCCCTGGGTCAGGAAGATCCCCTGAAGAAGGAAATGGCAACCCACTCCAGTACTCTGGCCTGGAAAATCCCATGGACAGAGGAGCTTGGTGGGCTACAGTCCACAAGGTCGCAAAGAGTCGGACACGACTGAGCGACTTCACTTTCACTATTCATTATAAAATGGAGTTAATTTTAATTTTGGTTTATAAAGGTGAAACAATTTCATCTTATAGGTAAAACATACACCAAGCTGTGATTTCCCAGGGTTCATTTTACCCTTGCCTAATGTTGCACCCAAGAAATTAAAAGATGCTTGCTCCTTGGAAGGAAAGCTATGACTGATCTAGACAACATGTTAGAAAGCATACACGTCACTTTGCTGACAAAGGTCCATATAGTCAAAGCTATGGTTTTTCCAGTAGTTGTGTACAGATGTGAGACCATAAAGAAGGCTGAGTACGGAAGAAATGATGCTTTTGAATTGTGGTGCTAGAGAAGACTCATGAGAGTAGTCCCTTTGCAAAGAGATAAAACCGGTCAATCCTAAAGGAAATCAGTCCTGAATATTCATTGGAAGGGCTGATACTGCAGCGGAAGCTCCAATACTTTGGCCACCTGATGTGAAGAGTAGATTCACTGGAAAAGATTTTGATGCTGGGAAAGATTGAAGGCAAAAAGAGAAGAGGGTGGCAGAGGATGAAACAGTGACTGACTCAATGGACATGAATTTGAACAAACTCTGGGATATGCTGAAGGACTAGCAAGCTTGGCATGCTGCAGTCCATGGAGTCACCGAGAATCAGACACAACTTAGCGACTGAACAACAATAACAACACATGGGGTGTGATTAAAAATTCCAGTTGGAATTTAAAGAAGCCAAACAAGCTACCTGAAACTTGTCCTAGTCCTAAAGAAGGAGATGGACCAGCTAAATAGAAGCCCAGATCTACCCCTGGTCCCCATTCCTTCAAGCATAGTCTGGAGCTGAAAGAGGGGATCAGGTGTGGGTAAAATCATATTCTCTTTAGTGGTTACCTGAAACTTCCCCCGGCAGGTCCTCAATATCTGGTGGTGAGCTGACTTTATCATCTGACTCTGCTCCCAGCAGAACTGTTGAAAAAAGAAAGTTGACGGAGATTTACAGCTACCTTTTCTTACTAGCTGGGTGGTTGAGCTTGGAAAGGGATGAGAACCATTCCATTCATACATGGAGAAGCTGTTCCCCAGCCGGCATGATGAGGGAAATGATGGTTTAGAAAGAATCTTAAAAATTACTCAAAGATGATTACAGGCTGTCACTGAGAAATGAGGAAGGAAAGGCTTTCTTTTCGACTATAGGGTGTCGAGTCCTACAGCCAGAAATTATTATTTTATATTGAGGCCAATGGTAGTCTGTATGCCTTTGAAATGTGAAAAGCAATAATAACTTAAGCACCTGGTATCACTTATAAGGCATCAAGGTAGATTATACAGGTTGGCCACGAAAACGAGGCTCCTGCCTTGATAACATTTTGCAGTTCATGCTTCTGAAGGCACTGCCATCAAAAACAGTCACTGAGTGCCAATCATAGAACACTGATCATGGTGGATTTAGAGTATCAAGCCAGAGGGCTCTAACTGGGCTCATTACCAAAAGGAGGACCATAGGACAAGTGGATGGTGGGTGTGGCCTCTGCTATGCGGGAAATGAGTGACATGGCCAAGTTTTTCGGGCATTCACAGGCACTTCATTGAGGAACAGGATTTCTGAAATAGCACATACACAAAAATGGACATGATTTCACTCAACAATGCAAGTCACTTTGTTGCATTTTTAAAATATGCAAATGCAAATGAACTTATCTATGAAACAGAAACAGACTCACAGACAGAGAAAAGGCTTGTGGTTGCCAGGGGAGAGAGAGGGATGGGTTGGGATTTGGGGATTAGCAGATGCAAACTGTAGTACATTGAATGGATAAATAACAAGGTCCTACGGGATAGTACAGGAAACTATATTCAATATCCTGGGATAAACTATAATGAAAAGAATATGCAAAAATGTGTCTGTGTGTATAAACGAATCACTTTGCTGTACAGAAGAAATTAACNGATAGTACAGGAAACTATATTCAATATCCTGGGATAAACTATAATGAAAAGAATATGCAAAAATGTGTCTGTGTGTATAAACGAATCACTTTGCTGTACAGAAGAAATTAACACGACATCGTAAATCAACTATACTGCAATAAAATTAGTGAAAAAAATGAATGTGCAAAAGTTTGTTCTTGGTTAAATGCTGAGAAAGCAGGCTGGGAATCATCTGCAGCAAAGGTATCCTTTGATGACTTATTTCCAAGTCCTCATCAAAGGCTTCATTTCACATCCCTCCTCCTTCTCATGTTCTTCACAACTTTTGAAACAGTCAAAACATAATAAGACCACATTTTAGTTAAGTGTGGGCTGCCACATAAGCGTACACGTACATCCTTAGTTATCTGGACAGAACTGGAAGAAACATAGGTATATTTTGTATTTAAAGATGAACCCTGTGAATCACCCCAATCCACTCTTGCCTCCAGTTTCCCTACTTCAGGGAGGTGTCAAAAGGCTTCTTCAACTTGCAAGAGTTTCTGTTTCAGTCTGACTGGTCTTAATTCCTGAGCCCAGCACCAAGAAAGAGTAATGAGGTCAACAGCATCAAGAGCAGCTATGAACTGAAAAGACTTGTTTCATGTCACACTACTAAGCAGCTGGGATACTCTCTGCTGCTGCTGCTGCTAAGTCGCTTCAGTCGCGTCCAACTCTGTGCGACCCCATAGACGGCAGCCCACCAGGCTCCCCTGTCCCTGGGATTCTCCAGGCAAGAACATTGGAGTGGGTTGCCATTTCCTTCTCCAATGCATTAAAAATGAAAAGTGAAAGTGAAGTCACTCAATCGTGTCCAACTCTTTGAGACCACAGGGACTGCAGCCTATCAGGCTCCTCCATCACCTTTAAAAAAAAAAAAAAATCACCAAATAGGCTCTAAACTAGTATGAATTAGGCATTGTCAGATTTCCTGAGTTAACTTCTGACATGTCACAGTTTAACTTATTATATATGCTACTCTACTAACATATTATATATGCTACTCTACTAACACTCTACTCTTAATATTTAGTGANAAAAAAAAAAAATCACCAAATAGGCTCTAAACTAGTATGAATTAGGCATTGTCAGATTTCCTGAGTTAACTTCTGACATGTCACAGTTTAACTTATTATATATGCTACTCTACTAACATATTATATATGCTACTCTACTAACACTCTACTCTTAATATTTAGTGACTCTATGGCATGTGAAATAGAATTCTAGGTGTGTGAAATAACTGCAGCTGGAAATTTTTACATCAAAAGAAAATACCATTGCTCCAGTAAAGAAAGAACTGAAGCATAAAGATTATATTACTTTTTATCTAAATTCTCTTTGCTGGTACCTAAAAGTAAAACCTTATAAACTATTCATCTTGTCCAGCTCAAGATAAATTTGTGGGATACTCTAGACCAGTTCTTGGACTAGACATGAGGGGATAAAAAGGATTTTTAAAAGATTAATCTATGGCCCCTGCCTTTAAAAAGCTAACTGAAAACAAATACCTTTCTAAGAGTCTTTTCAGACTTTAAATAAACATAAAAATACCAGTAGACTGAAAAAATATCTCAAGGTTTTTCTATGACCAGGTTAGAAATTAAGATATATTTAAGGAAGGGAGAATAAAATAGAATTAAAACATACTATCCTTTCAGCCATAAAAAGGAATGAAGTTCTGATACATGTTGTGATGACTCTTGAAAGCATTACTCTAAGTGAAATAAGCCAGATGTGAAAGGAAAAATATTGTACTTCCATTTAGATGCAATATCTAATCTAGGGACATATCTAGAGGCAGGAAGTAGGTTCAGTTCAGTCGCTCAGTCGCGTCCGACTCTTTGCGACCCCATGAATCGCAGCACACCAGGCCTTCCTGTCCATCACCAACTCCTGGAGTTCACTCAGACTCACGTCCATCGAGTCAGTGATGCCATCCAGCTATCTCATCCTCTGTCGTCCCCTTCTCCTTCTGTCCCCTATCCCTCCCAGCATCAGAGTCTTTTCCAATTTAGAGGTGACCAAAGGTGAGGGCAAGAGAGAATAGGGAGTTACTCCTTCATGGTTACAGAGTTTCTGTTTGGGGTGATGAAAGTTTTACAAGCAGACAGTGGTCATGACTGTGTAGAATTATGAATGTAATTAATACCACTAAACTGTACTCTTCTAAATAGTCAAAAGAGCAAATTTTATGCTACATAAGATTTTTCTATAGCTTAAAAAATGAATAATGTAATATACCAGAAATTATTGAATTGTATCCTTTAAATGGGTGAATTGTATGGCATGTAAATTATATCTCAATAAAGCTGTTAAAAAAAATCCCTCACTTGTTAGCATACTACTTTGTCATCTTGTAAAGTTCTGAATATTCTTAAATAAATGTACCCAGAGTGCAACAAGATGATCAACATTTGAAACACTACAGTTCACATTTCTTTCTGATTGCCAGATGTCACCAGTGATCACTAACTCTTTTGGCACTTTAGAACATAGCAGAGCCTTCTATCTCTTTCATATCCGGTTAAATAACGAATTGACTATCTTGCCAAGAATAAACATGTAAGACCGTGTTCACAGTAGCCTCTTGACTTGATTCACTTTGAATACTATCAGCGTGAAAATTACGGTCGGAAACCACCATCAGAACAAACTAAACTGTAACACTGAATTTTCATACCTCTCAACTGTAGGTTAGCTAGAGACCAGAGAAAGTCAGTATCTAGAAAAATGTGTGGCACATACACATTTGTTGAAATGAAGGGATAGTCAGCCATTACTGCTTGGAACCTCTCAGAGCTGAGGCAGGTAGAAGCCTTTTGAGGGGTAGCAGGCCAGCTCAGAAAGCCCCTGGGAGTTGATTCTTTCTGGGCTCATCCCTGCTTCCTCTGCTGGCTCTGTGCTTCTCTCATAGGTCAAACATCAGCAAGCCCAAAGAGTTCCCTTCTAAGTATCCTTAAGAAGTCCAAGGTCCAGACAGAACAGAATGAGGTCAGGAATTTCCAAAGTGTTTCATTCCAAAGGAAATTGCTTTCACAGAAGGCCACCAAAGCCTTTGGAGTGAAGTTAACAGGCAAGCTACATTTTGGTCATGAGCTCTACTGCTGCCTCAAAACAAGAGTAACAGAAAATAAAAATAATGAATGAGGAAACNAAAGGAAATTGCTTTCACAGAAGGCCACCAAAGCCTTTGGAGTGAAGTTAACAGGCAAGCTACATTTTGGTCATGAGCTCTACTGCTGCCTCAAAACAAGAGTAACAGAAAATAAAAATAATGAATGAGGAAACCCAGAAGCTAACTACTTTTACCATTTCCCACACCAGAAGTACCAAAATGATACAACTTGGACCACAATTTGCCAAAAATCAGTCAACCTTTTCTGTTCTACCAGTCGAATATACATATCATAGAACCAGGATACATGTTAAAATAAAAGCTTTTGAAGGAAAATAAGTGAGATGATGATCTTTCATTGTGCAACCACTGAGGGTCCCTATGTCTTTGACTTGGAACTTGGCTGACTATCCCTTTATTTCAACAAATGTGTATGTGTCACACATTTTCCATCAGTGAGCCATAATTTATAATAACCTGAGAAGAAAAACAGACTAAAGATGTATCAATTTTCTTTGAAGGGAGGTGTGTGGGGGGAAGCTCCTAAGGTCATTATCACCTTCCTGAACCCTTTAAAAAGAAAACTAGGCAGTCATAGCAAAGTCACAAACCTACCTGGAGTCTGAATCTCATCTTGGCTCTGAGGGATAAGAAGCTTGGATTCTGCCCTTCGAGGAGAGCTTCGATTTCTCCACCCTCTGACCAGAGCCCCGACCATGGTTGTGGACAGCATGTCCCCAGGTGGCCGCGGCCCTGCTGGGTGCCCGGGACGGGGTGGACAGCCCTGTCTGGCTGCCACCAGCGGGAGGATTCCATCCACCTGTGATGGAGCTGCACCCCAGACAGACAGGTCCGGGCGGTTCACCTGCCTTTGGCCTCCACCCACACACTCATCCTGTGCTGCGGATCCTCCTTCAGGAGGCCCAGGGAAAGTGGGAGATGAGACGAGCAAGGGCAGAAAACAGAATAAACAGAGATGGGCGCTATGCAGACAGCCCATCCAGAGGAGAGGATGCTCGGTGTGACGGAAGCACCGATCTCCTGCAGGGAAGTGCTTTGTTCTTTAGACTCTTCATTTTTCACTTAAAGAAATTAAGCCTACTTTTCCAACATTTAAAAGTGACTAATTTAGATGTACCCGAGATAAAGCATAATAGAAAAGATTATGAAAAGGAGTCACTCTGTTGCACAGCAGAAGTGAACACAGCATTGTAAATCAACTACACTTCCATAAAATTAAAACAAAACAAAACAAAAACCCCAAACCCACAGGCAAACAGACAAAAGTGACTAGTTGCGGGGTGGGGGCATGAACATGTCTATCTATTTCTCTTTTCCCAGCTTATTTTCTTCCCTAATTTGGAACAGCTTTCGGGCAATTGTTTTTCCAAAAGAGAACCAGTCGTCTAGATAAACAGAATTTGTTTACAAAATGTGAAAAAAGTATTTCTAATGTCTGAGTGTTCACGCCACAGAATTATATCAGCTTTTGAGGATAAGGAAAGTTGATTAAGGAAATTTAATAAAATTTCACAATTATGTAAATGCTCAAGAACTTAAAAAAAAAAAAAAAAAAACAATTGATTCCGATGACCTAATTCTTTTCCATCTCCTGGTGAGCTAGTTGGGTTTGCCTCAGACTGAGAAGGTGGGACCTGTGTGTTGGGCATAGAGTACACTGCTCACCTATGCCCCCTACTGGTCAAGATTTCAGGTGCANTCCTTGGAGGAAGGCTGGGTCTTTTGACATTATTTTCTGTCCTTATGACTGCTATGGATTACACAGATGGAGATGGAACGATCCATTCCCTGACTTTGCTCTATGTCTCTTTCCCAGCTACACTTTACCTGTTAAGATCAAGGTTGTTTTTGCAGGAAGCAGGCAAATTCCCCAAATCCCTCCACAATCATCCTAATACTTAAAAAAAAAGCCTCCAGTGTACTAAAAAGCAGTAGCGCTTTGGGGATACATATTTAACATATTCATTTAGTCGAACTTTCCCTCACTTGCTAATTGTTTTGACTTTTCCAAACCGTAGAAAAACTTTGGTATCATGGCAGATGGAGGGAATGTAGAAACGAAGGATAGGGACATGAAATGGCCTGAGAGCAGGAAGCTGTCATCTCTGATCTCTGCTCCTGACCTCAGGAGGAGTTCAGACACAGATCCGAGGCACAGGGTGAGGCCAGTCTGGGGAGGCACAGTGGTTGCTGAGAGGGCCCAGTCCTGAGTCCTCCTCGCTTCCTCTCTGGAGCAGGGGCTCTGTCCGCCTGCCCTGGACAGCTCCCTCCCCTCTGCCACCGAGGGCCCAGCCGGGATCTGCTGGGAGAGGCACCCAGGAAACACTACCTGCCCTTCAGGGAAAAGAGCAAAGAGGCCTTCAGCAGTCTCTCAGTTCCTATGACCCCCAGAGTCACAAAGACAGCTNCAGCTCCCTCCCCTCTGCCACCGAGGGCCCAGCCGGGATCTGCTGGGAGAGGCACCCAGGAAACACTACCTGCCCTTCAGGGAAAAGAGCAAAGAGGCCTTCAGCAGTCTCTCAGTTCCTATGACCCCCAGAGTCACAAAGACAGCTGAACCTGCCTTTTTCGGGGGACACCCCCCTGGCAGTGGGATGACCTCAGGGAAGGACAGCAGGGGAGCCAGGTGCTCAAGCCTGGGGTCTGGTCTCAGCCGAGAGGCAGGGGTCTTGAGGATGGCCCAGTGTCACTCGGAATTCCTCAGGGGACAGGGTCAGGAGGCAGGAGCACAGAGTGTGTTTACTCTGAATCATCTGTTGGTGGAACGCTGTCCCAGTTGTAGGAGGCTGGGTGGGCTGGGAATGCAGGCTGGTAGGGATTCCAGGAACTCATCAGGATGAGCAGAAGCTGCCCAGCCTCATCCTCAGGGTGAGGTGGTGGAGATAACATTGATGCTGAAAGCAAGTGATCAGCTCTCTGAAGGGCCACTAACGCCCACGGACGGAGCTCTTCTCTGGAGCTCGATCATCAGTGTTGCCAACGCATCTGAGATCCCCGCAGACTGCAGCCGCCTGTCCCCAACGGGCCAATCAGAAGTCCAGGGTGGGAGACACAGGGGCCAGGGTCGGAAGTACAGCAAACTGCTCCACCTCAGGCCCTGGTCCCCGCACAACTGCTGTCGGTCCCTGAGGGGAGACGGGGACCTGTGAGAAAGGCAGTACATGGAGCCAGCAGATAGCTGAAAGAACACTCCCCAGGCGCCAGCCCTGAGTCCTCCAGGTTCAAGGTGGTATATGGCTCCTCTGTTCTCAGACAATCCTCACGCTCACAACCACAGCGCTTGCCCCTCTCTGGTGCATCCATCTGTCCCACTCAACCAGCTGCCTCAAACCCAGTGCGTATCAGAAACATTGTATAAAATACAGATTCCTGGGGCTCACCCTGAAATGACTGCTCTCCCAGGTCTAAAAC
>SJYV01024926.1:292821-324389 GCA_006410875.1 Neotragus pygmaeus | reverse complement strand
CACCAACACAAACCAAACAAAAACCTCTCCATCTTTGCTTCAGATGTCTGAGGCCCCGGGTACCATTGTCAAGGGGTCTATGTGGACTCAAGCTTTCGCCACAGCTCGGAGCTCTCTGTCGTCCTGAGTTTGCTGGTGGTAGCAGGTGGACGCTCAGTAGTCAAGGTTTTCCCCGACAGGAAGCTGAGCAATGACCCGGACTGCTGTGGGAAACGTGGTCAGGAAGAGGAAGGAGAGTAATGTCCTGCCTGTGGAGGGCAACCCCACCCTTCCCAGGTCCTATACATCCACTTCCTGAAAGAGACCCGCCAGAGGCCACCGGTGCACCCGCCAGGAAGCGAAGGACCACGCGAGCCCATGAGGTCATCTCCCCCCCACCCACCGTCACCCTCCCCCTCCACTCCTCAAAAGGGGCACCCCGGGGAAGGAAACACACTTTTTCTTCAGACAGCAGATCTAGAAACCCAGAGTCATGCTGAAGGCTCCGGAGAAGCCAATATATGTCTCATGATAAACTTCAGCTCACGGATATTTGCTTCTAACTTCCTATGGTGTCCATNAGGGGCACCCCGGGGAAGGAAACACACTTTTTCTTCAGACAGCAGATCTAGAAACCCAGAGTCATGCTGAAGGCTCCGGAGAAGCCAATATATGTCTCATGATAAACTTCAGCTCACGGATATTTGCTTCTAACTTCCTATGGTGTCCATGAGTTACCAACTATTTTCTAAATTTCAGAAACATCAGTACCATCCCCATCCGCCTTCTGAAGAGCATGAGGGCCGAACTGGCCACATGCTTCTTCCTAACGTCTCAGGACCTGGTTCTGGTCACACAGAGGGCTCTTGGCAACTGCTGATTGTGTAAAGGCACGACAAGCTGTGATGATATGGCTGTCAGCTACTAAAAGGTGCACTGAGCGACCACAACCAAGAATAGCCTCCATCTCTGTAGCAAATATATGTTGTTGCTGTTCAGCTGCTAAGTTGTGTCTGACTCTTTGCAAGCAATTGTATGACCCCCCACTATTCTTTCAAGAAGGAGCTGCTGGGCGGAGGGCTGTCTATGTGAATTTCTTCCATTTGAGTGGGTCTCCAAGAGCTGCTGGTCTCTCTCTGACTCACACACATTTCTCTTGGGGGCAGGAAGCAGGAATTAGATTTTAATTCTTTTGGCAGAGGGCTACCTACCCACAGGTGGCACTGGTTTCGCTTTACTTGCAGGAAAGCTCCGCTTCTATGTGGGGAGGGTTGTCCCTGTTCAGCCCACCAGCAGGAAGGCTTTCGATGCTGAGTTTAGTATCGGGATGCTCAAATGCTCACAGGTGTAAGACGCAATCTCCAACATTGGTTTTATTGGTAATAAAGGTGGAGGTTTAGTCTCTATCTGCCTTGCTCCTTTGTTTCAAATTCCAAATTGGTTCAGAACTTGGATGGAAGGAGAAGGTCTTAATTGCCCTTTTCCCCCAAGTCCCAACATCTAGGCGGTCGGCTCTAGGACGTGGCCTTTGGGAAACAAAATAACTCCTGAAGATTGATGCTTCTGGCAGATGCTGTACAAAGTATGGGCCACTGGTGTTTACCTGCAATTTACTGCAAATTGTTTTGTGCCAGTGTTGGCTCTTATGGCCATGCCATTGGCTTCTGGGTGATCTGGTGAGCAGCTCTGAGCCTCATCTCATGTGCAATGTTCTATCCTCATTTCTGATCTCTAAGTGATAACGACAAGCTAGGCTGAATGGCTCTGAATTGATGCTGTACTCAAATCCACCAAGCACTACAATATAAATCCCCTGTGCCATATATACAGTCTGTAGCATCATAGAGGTCCCACACAGGGAAAAAAAAATCAGCACATGTTGCTAATTATCAGCTTCTAATGCTGATAATCCTTCAAAAATGTATTTGTGAATTCACATAGAATTTGGATTCTCGTATACACAAGCAAGTCTTGCTGTTTAGAGATGTTAATTAGCTGTCCAAGGCATCTCTTCTCTATCCGCCTTAAGAGTAGGAAGACTTGCTCAGAGGTGCCCATCCAAGGAGTTGTTCCCTTGACTCTCCCTGTGTCCTCCTCCTCCAGCTATAGGTCTCTTCTCCTCAACAGTTAGGGTTAGTAAAAAAAAAAATCACAAATGGGTTATCTCTGCTTCTCTTCATTTCTTCCCCAACTCAGTCCAATCCAGTTTTCCCCTCACCCTCTCCAACCACCTGAACAGCTCTGTGTAGTATTATGCTTCCTAATCCCACTGGTATTTATCAGTCTTTTTCTCCTATAACTTGTTGGCAGCATCTGACACTTTTGGCCATTCCTTTCTTCTTAAAGCTCTATATTTCCCTGGGGACCTCAATTTCTTATAATCCTGTTTTTCCTTCCACCTATACTGACAACCCTTTTCAGTTTCCTTTGCAGGACCATCCAATCACTGATTTTTACCTGTGGCCCAAACACCTGAACAATAGACCAGTACATCTAAGTGACTATTTGATTATCTTAGATTTGAAATTTCACAGGAAAGTGAATGTTATTCCCATTTGCAGGGATATGCCAGCCAGAAATTCTGGAATCATCTTTTCCACTTTTACTCTAGAAAGTCAAACTATTACTACCTCCATTTTTTTTTTTTCCTTAGAATTTGCCTGCAATGAAGGAGTTATAGGAGATGCAGGTTTGATCCCTGGGTTGGAAAGATCTCCTGGAGGAGGGCATGGAAACCCACTCCAATATTCTTGCCTGGAGAATCCCATGGACAGAGGAGCCTGGTGGGCTATAGTCCACAGGGTTGCAAAGCGTCGATCACGAACAAAGCAACTGAGCACGCATGCACAACTCTCTCAAATGGCACTTACTTTCCACTGTCTGTAGCCTGCCCATCTATCATTTGTACTGATAGAATGTCCCTCATGGAGAGGGAAGGGCTGTTGCACTGCTGCTGCTGCTAAGTCGCTTCAGTTGTGCCCGACTCTGTGCGACCCCATAGACGGCAGCCCACCAGGCTCCTCTGTCCACTCCTGGATTCTCCAGGCAAGCATACTGCAGTGGGTTGCCATTTCCTTCTCCAATGCATGCATGCATGTTAAGTCGCTTCAGTCGTGTCTGACCCTGTGCGACCCTGTGGATAGCAGCCTTCCAGGCTCCTCTGTCCACAGGATTCTCCAGGCAAGACTACTGCAGTGGGTTGCCATTTCCTTTTCCACTGTTGCACTACAAACTTTTAAAATTGTAAATCTGATGTCACCCCACCCTTATCCCTTCAACTGAAAACTCTCCCATGCTCTTTCCTGTCTTCAAGGACAGTGAGCAAATCTTTGATATGGCCTCCAATACCTCGAAAGTCCAGTCTCTGCCTCCTTACTCGTCTTACTGGCCTCTGTACCCCTCCAGTCTCGTTACTCTTCTCTAAGTTTCTCTAGGGGTTCATGCTCTCTCCACATTGTTTTTTTGCCATAATGATCTCCCCCCTAGCTACTACTGATCTGTCAGAGTTCTCTTCAAGGACCACCTCCTCAAGGCAATGCCTGTATATTTTTTCCTTTCTAGCGTTTATGATTTGCAATGAATATTTGGTTTATAGTCATCTCTGTCACTAGTCTATTCTGTAATATTGATGAGGGAGGGGGCATGGGTTTTTTGTCCATATCAAATCCCCAGAGCCTGGATTAATGCCTGGAACATAGTACATATTCAATAGCATCTGTGGGATGAATGAATGAACAACTATAGTTCACTGGGGACTTTGGTATAATGAGTGTGCATGATACTTTTATCACAGTTTTTGTAACATTTAAAAACATGCTACTGTTATAATTAGATGCTAAGATCTGATTTAAAGAGTAGCTGGTAATTATATAAACATTCCCAGGGGAAAGTATGGTCTACTTTATGACACCTACTTTATTATATGGATTCTTCAAAGAGAGCATTGTGGTGAAAGGTGGGCTCCTGGTATTGATCTCCTATTTAGATTTAAGATTCACATCTTCTGTGCCCCTAGAAATCCTACCAATATTGCTGAATATAGCCATAAGGCTCAAGAAGTTTAACAAATGATTAAGCATCTCCTTGCAGCTTAGTATTCATTCCAAGATTAAAACCTAGGTGAAAATATATTAAAAACTGATAAATGTGCATTTTATTAAAAACACAACAACTAGAATAAAGAAAAGGCAATGGAGCCTTCTCATGCCAAACACTTAATATACAGCAAAAGTGATTTCCACATTTATTTTTTCCTCTACATCAAAGTAAAGTGAGGCTACTATCCCTTAGCATAGTACTTTCACTTATATAGGCAACTTTAAAGAATTTGTTTAATATACTGGTTTATAAAATTATTAGCACTGTTGTACTTTTTTTCAGTGGTTTATTATCTGTTTTTCAGAAATGAAAGGCGATATTGTTTGGACTGACTTCCAATTTACAATTAGTTGGTATTCAGAGATTTCATGTTTTAAAAAACCACAATATCAATGTTAAGCTAGTATGTTAAAGCCCAGGTTTTCAAGACAAATTTAAAAGGTAACTCCATGTTTTGTCTTTAATTCATTTACTCAGAAATTTGCTCATGGATGGTTAGAAAAGATTCCCAAGAAAACCTCAATACTTGGCAGTTGGAAATAACCATCTGTTACAGCAAAACCTTTGTTATATGTAATTCTACCCTGAAATCAAACCCTATGTAGTTGTAGAATGCTATATGAGATTGGTGTAGAACCTTAAATCAGAGAAGTGCCAACATTTCTCTCTTTTAAAACGAGTATGTGGATTAATTACAAGGTGCTGATTGACCAGGGTTAGTTTTTATCCCTGTCTGCACAAAAGTAATTCCTGCTACTTCCATCAGTTTGATTGGGTCAAGGTGGATAATTCAGGCTGAACCTAATACAAAAACTTTTGTTTACTATGGCATCTGAAGTTAGTGTGGACTTTTTTCTGTTAAGAAATAATTCTTGTTTACATGTGAAGAGTTCTTAATGGCACAATAAGTTAGATGTCTCCACGCTCACTATATTAAATTCTTAAAGTTTTTTCAGGCACTGCTCAGTTTAGATGTCCATTAGAAGCAGTTTTTAAAATATTAGACTAGACAAAGAAAACATATTTACCTTTTTGGGGGCCCCATTTGGTCTCTAAGTATCAGATAATACTCATACCAACCTTTAAGGAGTCACAAATACTATTTACATTAAAGACAAGGGAACACACTCAAAAAAACCTTAATAAGTTCCCCTCTTTACTCTTGCTGCAAACATTTGATAATAGAGTCTTAAGTTAATGAGCAGTTGACTTACTAAATTTTCTAACTAACAGGATTTGGGCAGTCTCAGAGAGATGCAGCTTTAACCGGATCGCCTCCTTCTTGGGGAGACCTCCCTTTCCCTTCCCAAGTTAAATACAATTCTTTTACATAATTGGAAATGGTTTGTAGTTACCACTATCAACAAAATAGTATAAAAGATAGTGTTACAACTCACCATATTAGAGATTAAATAGGATAATATATTTTGCCTCAAGTTAAATGGAAAACAAGTGTTCGGATATGAGTTTTCAGAATTCAAAAGCTCTTTTCCAATAAAGAGTATTCTACACAAGGGGTAGTCAAATGCCGAGAACACAGGTGGGCTCTGCATCTTGTGTCTGTGTATATCAGAAAATGGCCTATATCATGAAGATGGAGGGGATGACACAGGAATTGAATTCAGAAGAACAAACAGGAATAGATAGAACAGCCTGGAATTTCAGAATGAGGTGAGGAGCAGGTATAGGGTCTGCCACCTGCAAAGACCCAAGGTGTCTGTCTGGGGGAACTGCAAGCAATGTAGTGAGGTAGAAACTGGTGTGTGTGCGCGCGTGCGTGTGTGTGTGTGTGTGTGTGTGTGTGGTGTAAAGAAGGTGAGAAATAAGAGACAAGACTACAGAGGTAAGCAGGAACCAGGCCATGAATATCTTAAACAGAATTTGACTTTATACCTAAGCAGTGACAAAGTTTTGAAAGGTTTGAAGCCAAGTACCATGATCAGAGGGCTTCCTTGGTGGCTCAGAGGTTAAAACGTCTGCTTCCAATGCGGAAGACCTGGGTTTGATCCCGGGTTGGGAAGATCCACTGGAGAAGGAAATGGTAACCCACTCCAGTGTTCTTGCCTGAAGAATCCCATGGATGGAGAAGCCTGGTAGGCTGCAGTCCACGGGGTCGCAAAGAGTCGGACATGACTGAGCAACTTCACTTTCACTTTCTTTCACTTTCACCATGATCAGATCTGCATTTTGAAAAGAAGACACTAACTGAAGTTGGAAAACACATTGGAGGGAGTAAGAATGCAAGTCGGGAGATAAAGACCAGATGGGAAAGGGATGATGGTGGCCTGGATAAAGGCAGCTGGAGTGGGGATGCATGTGGCTTGGGAATTGATTCCATGGGGTTGGGAGTGAGCAGAGAGAGGAACCAGGGGTAGATTAGACCTATGGTGGGGGCACCATGGGGCTCACAGGGGTACGCAGAGAACAGAGGAGTTTTAGTCTTGGGACGGCAGGTGATTCAGGGAAACGATGAGTTCCCCATTCTCAGAATTAGGCTACCCTGCATTTTCCCTCATTATAATTAATGCTTTGAGAACTTTTTTGGAACATGTGCCTTTAAATTGCGTTAGTTGTTCCTTCAAATGAGAGTCTATCTCCTCCATCTCTGCTTCTCACAGCTTCTCACAATGCAGTGGCTTAATAAGTGCTTATCTCATGATACCCTTGGGATAAATTCCCAGGAAGAGCACTGCTGGCTCAAAGAGGAAGACTTTGAGAATTCCTACTATTTATACACTGCCAGGTCTTATCCAAGAAGATCATCTATTTACATTGTCAGCAATAATGTATGAGGATATTTTTCTTTTCCTTACAACCTTTCCAGATCTGGCCTTGGGCTTTCATTCACTTGGTAGGGGTAAAATTCATTTTAAAATGTGTTGAATATACAAATTTACTTTTCTATTTGTTTTATTTTGGGTGAAACAGCTGAAAGCTTCCTTGGACCCCTTCCTTATTTAATTACAATCTGATATTGTGCTCACATTGACATAAATGTGTCTGTGTTATCAAGTTTCTAAAGTTTACCATGCATATTTTTGCATTTTGTGGCTTTCATTCTATTTTAATCTTTAAAGGTTTTAAATTATATACATATATATACATTTTCCCACCTTTCCCTTTCAATAGTCATTTCCTTCAACAAAAATTTCCCCTTTGTAGCTGAAATTGTGCTACTCCAAATCCATAATTCTTTAATTGCTGAGAGTTTGTTGAGGCACACATACTCTTTTATGGTATGTGGTCTAAATCTTAGAGAATTTTTCTTTCATGGTACAGCCTGTGGTTAGTAATTTTACTAGTTTTTACTCAGTTCATCTGTATGATATCCGTAAGAAATATTTATGTGGGCTCNATTGCTGAGAGTTTGTTGAGGCACACATACTCTTTTATGGTATGTGGTCTAAATCTTAGAGAATTTTTCTTTCATGGTACAGCCTGTGGTTAGTAATTTTACTAGTTTTTACTCAGTTCATCTGTATGATATCTGTAAGAAATATTTATGTGGGCTCATTTTTACTATCTAACTTTATTGTCTTAAATTTAAATTATCCTGTGCTTAACCTTCCACTAAGGGAAATAAATTTTACCAGACAAGAGGCTAAAACAAAACTATCTCAGAAAGGGTGCACACCAGTACCACGCCAGGTGCTTTACGTAAAACCACTGTGAAAAATAATGTGACACTCACATTACAGAGGAGAAAACTGGGGCTCAGAAGGGCTGAACAGTTTGTACAGGATCAAGTATATGGTAAATGGCCGAGAACCTGGTTAAATGCATCAAGGATGTCCTATAATGTCACCAAAGTTCAACAGAATACAGATGAATTTGCCATGAAAAAGAAAGGGAATAAACAACCCTCGAATGGGTTATAAATATAAAAAACTGAAAGATGAGGTTGTCCCACTTGGACAGCATGAGAGAAAGAAGGAAGGGGGCAAGAACACGTGAGTCTGTGCAAGAACACACACTGGAGACAGGGAAGGTGCGAGAGACCTGGTGTCTGGCAGGGGCTGAGCCCCGTTTCTGCCGCTTAGGAGCTGTGTGGCCTTAGCCAAGCTCCCCAAGCATGTAATGGGTTGTGGAGTGAAGGGTGCAAGAATGAGCAGAAAGAGCTGCCAGGGGCTGTTATCACAGACAGGGTGGTACCCAGGAAATCACAAGCTTGTGAAGCCCCTACCCACACTGCCTGCTGCTCAGAGACTGCCCGTGACTGTTAACATGTGTCAGCTACCTCACGTCATCAACTCGAACAAAAATTTCGGGTTTCCATTTCCAAATAGAAAACAGTTCCCAGTTTGTGTGTACATTTTCCAGGAGAGGTATGAATAATCTGGCATCATGTAATTTAAATAGAAGTGAAATCCAGACACCAGAAACCTAGTTCTACAATAATCTGTAACAAGAGCGTCTTTCTTTTTCTTCTTTTTAAAATGGAAATATAGTTGATTTATAGGCTTCCCCAGTGGCTCAGCCGGTAAAGAATCTGCCTGCAGTACAGGAGACACAGGAGATGTGGGTTTGATTCCTGGGTGGGGAAGATCTCTGGGAGGAGGAAATGGCAACCCACTCCAGTACTCTTGCCTGGGAAACCCCATGGACTGTAGCCCGCCAGGCTCCTCTCTCTGTCCATGGGGTCACAAGAGTCACACAGGACTTGGTGACAAAACAGCAACAATAGTTGATTTACATCAAATGTGTTAGTTTCAGGTGTATAGCAAAGTGATTCAGTTACACACACACACACACACACACACACACACACATTAAATATACTTTTCTCCATATTCTTTTCCATTATAGGTTATCACAAGGAATGGTATATAGTTCCCTATGCTACACAGTAGGTCCATGCTTATCTATTTTACCTATAGTCATGTATCTGTTAACTCCAATCTCCTAATTTATCCCGCCTCTACCCTCCAATGGCCTTTCCCCTCTGCTAACCACAAGTTTGCTTTCTAAGTCTGTGAGTCTATTTCTGTTTTATAACAAGAGATTGAACCCAACCTTCTCTCTATTCCTCATTGCATGAACTTCTACAATTTCCTAGTAGCAAGCTGATTCTGGACAAGTCAGGGGGAAGAGGGTTTGGTCTCTGAGGTCATTAGTTCTGCCATTGTTATTAAGTAAAACAGCAATTACCTAAACTCCTTAAGAGACGAAAAGTTCTATCTAACTGAACTTTCTGGTCATTTAGGGTTAACTATAAAAAACTCTTTCAACCCTTGCTAATTTTTTTCTAAGTCATACAGGTTCCACTTCAGTAAGTAAGTATGGTGTTCAAGCTATAATTTAGCCTCCCTCTGATGAGTCAGACTCTGTTCTGCCTCAGGGTCAACTCTACCAGTTGCATTGACTAAACTCTGGGAGGAGAAGAAGGTGAAGAGGGTTGGATGAGAACTAACCACATAACACACTTCTGGAGATTTATCTTTTCTCTTTAAATACATCCCTCATGTTTAGCTAGTTTGTGTTTGTAATGGGGAGGGAAGGTTTTTTTTAGAAACTTGAGTTTAGAAAGAAAACAGTCCATTAAGGACTTTGGATATCTAAATTTTATTTGACTACAGGTGGATATATGCCTTAAATAAGAATCTAGTGCCCTGGGAAGTGTTCTTAAGTACATTTCAGTATCTAACTGCAAGCACTGGCTACAGACAGGCAGAAGAAAAGCAAGTTTTTCTAGCAGACTCTTCATCTAAACACTGACTAGGATGGGAAGCTGAGTTAGCCACCACTTTGTAGAGGTCACAGGTTACCCAGAGTGTTTACAAATAATGCAGTCCTAGACAGATGCGCACATGCTTGAAGATAAAAGGATCTTTTAATAGAACGGTGCTCACCTTCTAGTGGTTTTGGAACTTTTATCCAAGATAATTTGCCCTTTAAAGAGGAGGCTAAAGGTTAATTTTCTATGTCATAAAGACTGCAGACAAATGCCAGAATTCTATTCCCAGACCTAAATTATACAATCAGAAATAGAGCATTCAAACTGCACATCAAATAGTCTCGCTTTCTGGCAGACTATGAAAAAAATCAGTTTCGATGTTTGAAGTAGGCATCTGTTTATATAATGCAACCAACCATGACTGCCAAACATAATAATTAAATGTTTTAACAAGTGAGAAACCTTGCCAGAATATGTAATTTGAGGGGAAAAATAAGCAGAGAGTTGATATGCAGCAGAAAATGCTGAATTATTTACCCCCTGCTAGTTAGAAGCAGACACTCATGCTGTATGTCTACCTGCAGAAATACTAAAAGAGAAAGGAGGGTTGTAGGAAGTCCCAGTTATCTTCCTTTTTATCCATCAGTGTGCTCTTTCCTCTCACCCCAACTAGAAACCTGAGGAGTTCTCACCCACCTTTCACTATAAAACTATGTGTGGAAATGAACTTAAGCATCTACAAAGAAACATCTTATTTTTCTCTTTCATTCTTTGAATTATCAACTAAAAGTGTAGTTACTTTGGGCTGTGCCTGTACTTCACTTCCGTAAAGGGGTAGAGAATGAATTTTTTTTGAGTCCATGATAATGAAGTGCTTTTATGTCATTTACTTCTGTTAAAAAAAAGAGAGAGAATTACACCTATTAATTATCTTAAATTTTTTTTTCTCTAATTTCTGAAGTCCTTAATATGATTGTCTATCATAAGATGCAAAGGAAAGAAATCATAGTACATTGACAAAGAGCTGAAGATCTTATGCATCAATGCTTCAATAGTACTCAAAATAATAATTGAAAACATTCTTCATATATGTCTTATACATTATAATAAACTTAATGCATGTATATGTTTACTATGTATATTTACTCCATATATTTATATATTAAGTAGTTTATACTAATTATATTACACATGTGTCAAAGCAATAATGACTTAAAATTTTCTGTATTCTCTTTTCACCTCAATGTTACTATTTGTGAAATAGAGCCTTAATATAGGCTTATAGTTACAATGAGCAACTAATTAGATCTTTTCAAAGGATTCAACTTCTAAGACAATTGCAAAGTCATCCTTAATTCTGAAGTTCACTCATCTCCATGAACGAACAACATAAAAGCCCTCAGGTTCCCCCAGGAACTTCAAGGAACAAAGGGGAAAGCAGAGGAGGCAGCATCAATTTCTAGAATTTGTACAGCACAGCAAAGCACCTCGTAACCCTGATTGATTTATGTGGGCATGCTGGATTCAGGTCTAATCTCCTCCGTGGTTTAGAGAGAACCCAGGCAGACAGCGTCATTATCAAGGGGAGGTAGTAAAGGTAAGAAGAAGGGGGAAGGTAATTCAGGTCACATGCTCTTTTTCCACTATTTAAGTAGTAGCTGCTTGATAACATCTGCAGTTTTTGTGTGCCCCAGAGCACAATTTCTTTAATGTCAGGGATCCCGTTGATTCAAGGAGCCATTACTTCTTACCACTAGTTAAGCCATTAGTTCTTACTTGTATATAGGTTCATTTGGTTTAGCTGTATTATGTTTTAGATTCCACATATAACTGATACTATATAATCAGTTCATAATTATAAAATCAGTATATTTGAAAAGCCTCCTTGCTACTGCTGCTAAGTCGCTTCAGATGTGTCCGACTCTGTGCGACTCTGCCCCATAGATGGCAGCCCACCGGGTTCCCCCATCCCTGTGATTCTCCAGGCAAGAACACTGGAGTGGGCTGCCATTTCCTTCTCCAATGCAGGAAAGTGAAAAGCGAAAGTGAAATCGCTCAGTCATGTCCGACTCTTCGTGACCCCATGGACTGCAGCCTACCAGGCTCCTCTGCCCATGGGGTTTTCCAGGCAAGAGTACTGGAGTGGGGTGCCATTTCCTTACAATAGCCAAGACATGGAAACAACCCAAATACCCACCAACAGATGATTGGTTTAAGATTGGATATTACTCAGCATTTGAAAAGACCCTGATGCTGGGAAAGATTGAAGGCAGGAGGAGAAGGGGACAGTGGAGGACCAGATGGCTGCATGGCATCACTGACTCAATGGACATGAGTTTGAGCAAACTCTGGGAGATGGTGAAGGACAGCGAAGCCTGGTGTGCTACAGTCCATGGGGTCACAAGGAGTGGGACATGACCCAGCAACTGAACAACAGCCATTAAAAAGGAATGAAATAAATAGTGCTATTTATAGCAACATAGATGGATCTCAAGATTATCATACTAAGTGAACTGTCAGACAGACAAAGACAAATATTATATAGTCTTAGTTATATGTAGAGTCTAAAAAAAATACAAAGGAACCAAATGAACAAATATATACAAAACAGTAATTGATTCACAGATGGAAAATAATCTTATGGCCACTAAAGGGGAAAGGGAGGGAATGAGGGATAAATTAGAAGGATGGGATGAACAGACACAAACTACTACACCTAAAATAGACAAGCAATAAGGATTTACTATATAGCCCAGGGAATTATTAATGTATTCAATATCTTGTAATAACCTGTAATGGAAAATAATCTGAAAAAATATATAAAACACCTTGCTGTACACCTGAAACTAATAAATACTGTAAACTAACTATATTTCAATTAAAAAAGAAAAAGAAGAAGCTCCTAACTGGTTATCCCTTTTTCACTCTTATCTGCAATTCATTCTTTACCCAAAAGAGCAAACCTTCAAAAAACTAAGCTGGATTACATCAGCTCCCCTGCTTAAAACCTATTAAGTATGCTCCCACTGAATTTAGAATAAAAGCCAGACTCCTCAACATGGCCTGCAGCCCTGGGCACGGCGCAGCCCTCACCTCATCACCTTACACAGCCCTATCTCTTTGCACCACTGATCACCACTCACCAGCCTCTACATGCTCTGGCTTTCATTCATTCACTCATTCATTCATTCATGTCCCAACTTTAGGATTGCCCTTCCTGTTGATGAAAATCCACTTTCTTAAGAGTGCCCTGTTCTTCTCATTCATAGCATCCACCCAGTGTGGAGTTATACACTTAACGATGGTCTTTGCAATTATCTTTCAGCTCCTCTCAGCTCTAGGCTTCCTGTGGATGTCACTTCCATGGTAACCACTGTAAACTCAATATCTGCTCCAGGGTCTGGAATATGGAGCCTGTCCATAAGTGTCGGCTGCATGAAAGCCTGAGCTAAGTGAGGTGTGGAGGACTCCTGACTCGACCAGTTCCTCAAAAGTCTTGGGCTTTGGTTCCTTCTTGCCCACAATGGCTCTGCCATTTCCTCTTCAAAGGAGAACTCTCTAGCATGAGGAAAAAGCAGCAAGGTAGGAGCTGTAACATTAGGCCATTTGCCTCGGCCAAATGGTCTACTCTTGAGAGTCAACAATAAAAAGCTCCCTTGGTTAAAAATGTAGTGTGATCCAGGGTTTCGCCAACAATTAGGGAGCCTAAAAGTTTGCTGAATGAACCCCAAAATGTGAAAACTTTAAAAAATAACCCTTAGGTCTAGGGCTGGTAGGTTGGCACAACTCCAGAGGGCACTCTGTTCCTGGTGGGTCCGTGATTAGCATGGGCATATGTAGATTAGAGCAGGTCTGTGTAGCTGCAGGTAGTGGCCCTGCTCATCCCTTAATGGTACCTTTTTGGACTATTCTATGCTTTGGCCCTGGGTTTATTCTTTGTTAAAAACCCAACATTTATCTTATTCATGTCTTTAAAAATACGATTAAATGGATCATATTCTTTATACAGTTAATGAAATAAAAGTCAGCGAGAAGCTATGAAAAGTGAAGCTACTTAATTTAAGCCAATTATTAAAAAAAATACCACCAACATCACTGATATTTGAAAATTTATTCCTCATTGTTTGTTTACTTTTAAAACATAAGCACATGTGAAAATATTATGTGAAACTTTTTCTTGATGGTTTTTCTTGATATTTCTATCAAAATCCATTGGGTTTATGAAGAAAAATAAACATCTATTTCACTGACGAAGAAGGGATAAAAATTAATAAAGCCATGTTTTTCCTTAAATACAAAAATCCCTTAGTAATCTCAGGCCTGGTTTCAAAAGGAAATTAGAAATACATTTCAAGGTCAAAATCTGAGTTAGCATGATTTCAACATGGAGAATACCTTGATAAGAACCTGATTGAGTGTAAGAGTCATTCTTTAAAATTGCTTCACAGGATTCCGCCACAAGTATCTAAATGAACAATTTGGGTAACTCTGACATCAAGTAGAGTGTTGAAAGTAATTTAGATAAACATTTTCCCCAAAGAACATCTCATGGTTTTCCACATCAGCTAAAGAGTTAAATTCTTCCCTAGAATGAAGCCTTGTGGATTTGAACAGTGGTAATTGCAAGGGAACCAGGCATCAAAGTAGGTCAGAGAATGCTCTCTGTAGGAGCACAAATACCATCAATGCCGCTTCAACACCCACAAACCCAAGTCAAAGTCATATTTTCTTTCTCTTTGCTCCTATTCATTTTGCACGCTAAAGACAATCCCAGCTGTCTACAATTATGAGCCTTGTGGGCTTCCGTCCTCCTCTACTTGAAGGCAAGCTCTAAGTCAGGAATCTCCCTCTACCTCTCCTGAATCCACAGTGTAGTCCTGCAAATATTTGACTTAAAAAAATGAATGTTGGTGTTTACAGTGATCTTACTTTAGCCATCCTACAACACTAGGTGGGGGAGGGAAAAAAAAAGCCCCAAAAAGAAGGCTTAAGCTAAAAGGTTTAAAAATAAATTAGGATCAACAATTGCTTTGAGTCATCACTGCCATAAAATAAAAAGATTACTGCCAGATGTGTGAAATATATTGGTCACAATAACTTGGCTCTCATTGTATTTACATTTAAGGTCAAACAAGATATTCTGCTTTGTATTATTTTGTACAAAGTAGGAGGACTGGAGAAAGTATGGATTTTGTGTCATCAGAAGACTAAAACCGTTTTCCAGAAATGCATCAAAATTTAAATAAATGAAAGAAACACACATTTTTAAATCTTTACTGCACTCTTCTCCCAAAATATTCAACGTATTTTCGGGCTGATGTATGAAGCGTTCTGATTTTAAAGTCCTTTGTCCAAGTAGTTCAAGTCAGACCTGATTGGGAACGCTGCTCCCCAACTGACAGAATGCTGAGCTCTCACTTGGTTATGAGCCAGTGAGACTCCATGGAAACCAGTGAGTCTCCACAGATCAAAGAGGAGGTTAGCACTCAAGAATTGCCCCTAACAACCCTGAAATAGAAACTACACTCAGTACGGGGACAATTTCTCAAATGGACCATTAAATTTTATTGTAGAAGAACCCAAGAATATCACCCCCATGAAGTCCAGAAATTTACAAAGGGAACTGTTGGCTCTTAGAGGAAACCATAATTCCTTCTTTGGAACGAGACTTCAGGGAGTTGACAAATATTTGAGGGAGCCGTAAAGAAGCAAATCATTTTGCACTTTGTCTAGAAGGTGTTCTGGTGTTTAATGCTCCCAGGATAACTTTTTGTTTTGTTTTCAGAAAAGTTGCAGGAAGGGCAGCCAATGCTTTACATGCTTTCTTGGCAGGACAGAGAGCAATGAGGTTCACATTCAGCCCTTGTGGAAGCACCAGGACACAACAGTACCTAGGCACCCTGAGCCTTCTCCAATACACAGAAAAGCCCTCAAAAACAAGGTGGAAAAAAAAAAAATAGTGTTTTGAATCAATCTTCCCTTCCATATTCCTGGAAAGAAGCCTATTTATGTATAAATATTATAGTCACTCGTCTACAAAGTCAACTTTCAAATACTTCTTTAGTATCTATGTCTCTTTAGATATACATTTTACTAAAACCGAAGAGATCCTGCAACCCTTTATACTCGTTGATTGAGAAATCTTTTCAAGGGACAGATAGCACTTGGCAACAATGCACAAAATTTTTACTTGTTACTGTTGGTGGATTTAATATCACCTTTAGCTCTAAAGGATGGTCACTTCTGCTTTTCACCACTTCCTACCTTTCCACACATCTGAATTTGGTTTCTCTAAATGTTTCCAAGCAGTATATGGTCCTTACACTCAAAGAAAACCACGTGGTATTAGCTCATTTTAGCAGGAAAATATTTCTGCTTGAGTGAATAAAATATATTGTTTAGACACATCTATTGCAAATAGGAAAAACTAGATTGCTTTGAACAAGGAAAATTAATGATACTCTGGGAGACTGTCACTGGAAGTTGTGCTTCAAACTAGTCTTTCCTGAGACACTCTATAATGTTAGATTGTGTGTTACAAGCAGACACCAGCCCGTTCTGCCCAAATCCCATTTTAGTACCACAATAAGACACCATAATGCTGTCTCTTATAAGTTTGCTGAAAAGACAAAGACTTGATTGAACACATAATAGAAACAAGCAGCCTTCTTAGTGCCTGACTGCTACCCATAAAGTCGACATGTTGAAATTCTTTTAAAAAGTCATATCTACAGCAATGCAAGATTTTAAAAGTCTGATGATACCATAGTTGGGGACGCTAGAAACTTGAAATTTTAGTAGTTAGGTGACCAAAGGTAATACAAACCCAGCATTAATATATGCTTAAACAGCCTTAATTTTCGTGTTGTAAGATTTAAATAGTTGTCATTCTCAGCTCTAAATAGAATAATATATAGCAAGTCAATTTTTAAAAGTCCATCTTTCTTATTGCTCATCAGTTTAAAAAATGTGTATCTATGTACATACCTCTTTGCAGAAAAACTAAAGAACTTTATAAATGCAGTGGGTATGATGGTAACTATACCAGGTTAGAAGACAAGACTTCTTGATTCTAGTTCAGTCTCTGACATAAACTTGCTGCCCAAATTTGGTGGTGACACCAACTTTCTTCATGCCTCAGTTTTCTCATAAGCAACATGAGATATTTAGGACTAGATCTTTCAGATGTCTAAAATTAACACCCAGGTATGGCTGAGGTGAGCACAGAGACATTAGGAAACATTAGGCTTATTGGTTATCTGGAGGGTTGAATTCTACCCCAAGCAGAGAAGAAGGGCATTTCATGAAGAGACAAGATGACAGACCCAAGTCAGCAGCGAATGGACCAATGTAGTAGAGAGGTTATGGGAGGGGGGGAGTAACAAGAGATTCTGCATGAGAGAGTCAGACCAAAGAGGCCCCTGAAGGGGAAAGCCAGTATTCTCTTGTAGCGACTGCAGCTTATTGAGAGGAAGGCCAAGTTTACCCTTGTTCTTATACTTTTTTCTCTTGGCAATATTCCAATCTGAATATATTGGCTTAGTTCGGACAACTACAACTCTTTTGGACTGCAGAAAGTGGAACATCTAGCCCTCTTAATACATTTTGTCCATGGTACACATTCGCATTATATTCATATAATTTGCCTCTTTTACCCAGAGTGCTGCTAGGGTGGAAAGAGGACTTATTTTCCCATGGATACAACATTATAAAGGATAAATAGGGAACAAAATTGCCTACATGTAACTTGGATGCTAAATATCACAAGGAGTCTGCCCTCTTGGTTATGACCTAGTCCAACCTAGCTATCCAAGGTAGAAATGTGGAAGCCACCCTTCAATTATTGGTCTACTGCCTTCAGGCCCTGTCTCTACAGTTTATGTTTGAGTTCTAAAGCCAGAGAAATCAAGAGCAGAAAGTTATTTTCACTTAAAACTCCACAAGATATTAGAAACATCTGTCCCAATTCTGCACAGAATATAGTATGACTCTGGCACATGCTCCAAAGAACAAAGCATCAATTGTCCCAGGGTAGGCTCTGTGCATAAGTGATTCTGGATGGCAGTACTGTCTGGATTTCGGGCACCTCCCAGTCATGGAGAGCTGAGCAACTTAGATCAGAAGATGAAGACACCACAGCTGTTCATAATAAGATTTGTGCTCCCTGTCCCTCCAAGGTGCCAAGAAATAACTTGAGGAAGTTTGTAGAAGTAGAGACAGTCTGCACTTCTATGCAGGTATAAGAGGCAGGGATGGAAAGATTATTTATACACTAATCTTTCATTTGGAATAAGAGTGCAACAATTAAGTATAATAGCCTGTTTCATGGGCATTGTTGGTTGCTTACCCAGAATCTACCTTCCACTTCTTCCTTTCCAACAACTTGCTTTGTTGAGATATCTACCTCCTTGTCTCTTCTACTCACAGTCACATCCTGTTTTCTCTAAATGGTTCATTTGGGAACCACATTTTCCTGAATCAAGATACCATATTATTTAACCCATTTACTGAGCAACTGTTCAGCATACAAGATGGAGCAAAATTAATAAGTTGCCTTTAAGATTAAAATCTGGTGGTGGGGAGAGATAATTAATCCTCTTTCTATATGTAAATGTAAACATTTGATGTTTAAATTGGCGCTCCCAAAGTATGGATGATTTGTTTAATTGTACGTCTGAATGAACTTCTGAGAAATAGTTGGAAATAATTAGAAGAGAGAGTTCTCTTGGATGTCTTTCAGGATGTTCAGAAGAATGATCATGAAGGAAAAAAAATAAATTAAAGCATTCAATATCTCACGGCAGGTCAGTTGGTCATGTCAATGAACCTCTAACCATCTGTTTTTTGTATTCTAAAGTGACCCCAAGAGCATCATAATTATTTTCTTAAGTGTTTAAAGTTTCTCAGATAGGAAAGCTATGTTCATNAAAGCATTCAATATCTCACGGCAGGTCAGTTGGTCATGTCAATGAACCTCTAACCATCTGTTTTTTGTATTCTAAAGTGACCCCAAGAGCATCATAATTATTTTCTTAAGTGTTTAAAGTTTCTCAGATAGGAAAGCTATGTTCATAAAGATCATAAATGTTAAAAAAATTAGCAATTTTATTTTGTGTCTAAGAAACACACAGTTGAGACTGACCTCAAGGTGTATGAGAGATACAACAGCTCTCTGAGTTCCAAAGGAAAATTACCCAAGCTCTCCCCATGAGAATCTGGCTGTTGACTCTTTGCTTCTCAGGCTCACTCAACTCTACACATAGGAGCAGAACCAATTTAAAAATAGAGCATGTTCCAAAAGAGTCCTGGTAAATGGTTGTTTACTTACATAAAAGAAACTGTGTTCCAGGTTCTAATGGTATAGAAGGTTCCCAACTTTGCCTGTAAAAGCTTTTCAAGCCATTTGTTGTTCAGTCTCTAAGTCATGTCTGACTCTCTGCAACCCCGTGGGCTGACTGCAGCACGCCAGGCTTCTCCGTCCTTCACTGTCTCCTGGAGTTTGCTCAAACTCATGTCCATTGAGTCAGTGATGCCATCCAACCATCTCATCCTCTGTCATACCTCCTTATCCCTCCTGCCCTCAATCTTTCCCAGCATCAGGATCTTTGAAGCTATAATAATTCTCAAATGTGGGATCTAATCACAGGTTATCAGGGTTTTTACGGAAGAATAGATCTCAGAGACCAAGAGGTAACCTTGATTGGGAAGGTGGCAACGTGAAAGGTAAAGATTTCCTTATCCTCCCCTTTGTCTCTCTTTCAACCAAGTATTACCAAAACCAGCCAATTTTCACTTTGGGAGGTACTTGGGAGGAGGACTATCATGATATACATGTTCCTTCTTTCTACAAATCATTCTTCTTCTTTTTTGGCATAACCACTCAACATGCAGAGTCTAACTTCCCTGACCAGGAATCAAACCTGCGCCCCCTGCAGTGGATGCACAGAGCCTTAACCACTGGACCACCAGGAAGTCCTTGGCCCATCCTTCTGTATTCGTCTCTCCTCTCCCTGTGAGGGCCACACAGGCCATCATTCCTATGGTCTCTTCTTTCTCCCCTCAGGGTACCAGGCCCCATCTTACTGCTCATTTCAAAGCATTCTGCCTCAGCTCTTGCACAAAGTAAATGAAAATGCCTGGGTCTTAGAGTTTGAAAATTCAAACTGGCATAAATTATAAATATATCAGACTTGAAAGTGTTATATAATTGTAATGTGCTTCTATTATTGCTTTGGCATGTTGATGAAGCTCTCCTGACTCAATCTTATACACGATTACTCAAGTTTGTATGATTATAGTTTTAGCAAATGTGTCTCTCTAAACTCTGATATCCAGATACATGGCCTCACAAAAATGTTTATGCCACATTTTCTACATTTTCTAGTTGTAAACAGTTCTACAAACATTGGAAATTCAATTGTTTATATGAACAGTGGGGAAGAATATTAGTATTGGCAACTGGCCACCCAAATGACCTGAACTGCTTTTCAGGTATAATACGGGTTAAGCAGGCTCTGTTTGCCAGAGGACTTCCCACGCATAGCTTTATGTCTAATGAGGAAAAAATACACTCTGAAATATTTTTCAAGTGAACTTTTTGGAAAACAACCCTGGCTTAAATTGAAGTTGCCTGCATGTAACATATGTTGTGTATACACATGGCTTTACTGACTGAATCCTAACTGGTTCCCAGTTTTTCCCTACAGAATTCTAGTTTTGAATGTTCAAATAGTCTTGAAAATGTTTAAATTTTAAAAATTTTCTTTGGAAAGTTCATTTTGCTAAGAGAGGGATCTTGCTGGATCCCAACAGAGGTGCATGCAGAGTCAGCCTACACTTCTACACCTTTTGGGGTTTTATCTAGCATCACCTCCCAGACAGACAAGGGAGAGGAGGGCACAGGGCCGAGAATGAACACATTGAGCGGGGCATTCCACAGCTGGGGGATGTGGTTTGCAACCCTTCACCCCATCGCCTGACCCAAGAAGGAATAAGGCCATTCCCCTGGGATGCTTTCTTCCAAAGGATCTCACGCGGTTCAGTTTTACAACTTTAAGCCTGCAGACCAAGGAGACTTTTTTTTTTCCTTAAGTAAATATTTTAACAAATAACTTTTCCATATAGGCAAATTATTGCTCAAATTAGTAGCACACATTGTGTTCAGAAATAAACTTTGCAAATGCATTTAAATGTGACTTCAGGATGGAACACACACCTTGGCAGGTGAAACTTGCTTACAATGTGTTTCAAATGGTTATTTCACCAATACTTATATTTTGGAAGGAGGAGGTCCCCAAACCTCTGGTTAAAATGCTAAAGTATAGAGCTTTAAAAACTGGCTCTGAATATGGGGTGACTAAATAAAGCTAAAGAACCCATAATTAACTGAATGTTTCCTTCAGTTTTAAAGTGCCACCACATTTTTGTCTCTGAAACAGATCCCTGACTCTTCCTCATGCTTATTTTACAGCAACATTCTCCCCACCAAATACTCCCAGTGGAAAAATCTGGCCAGGAGGGGATAAAAAGTTATTGACACTGAAGAGGCAGTGAAGAAAAATGGAAATCTGCCCAAGAAAAAAAAGTTAGGCCTAGAAAATAATAGTTATGAAGAAAATTACAATATTTCCTAACTTGGGGGTACTCTAAGAAAATAAAACATGAATATAAATACAGTCATGTTTTAAGATTGCTCACTGTTTAATAGATAGGTTTATTACAAGTGCTGGATAGTAAGATTTTTTGGAGCTTCAAAGTTTACTCTGTGATATATCTCACATTCAGAACTACGAACCCTGCTGGCTCAGTGATCCAGAACCTGTCTCCAATGCAGGAGACGTGGGTTCGATCCCTGAGTTGGGAAGATCCCCTGGAGAAGGAAATAGCATTCCACTCCAGTATTCTTGCCTGGCAATCCCATGGACCAAGGAGCCTGGTGGGCTCCAGTCTGTGGGGTTGCAAAGAGTCAGACACAACTAAGTGACGGAGCACTGGGCATCTTTGTGCTTAAAATAAACACAGTTATAATTTTGAATCAAAAAAGTGTGTGAGCAATTGGTTACATATCAGGCATCAGGCAATATATCACATGCATTAGACCTCATCCTGCTTTTGAACTACTTTAGTCCATTAGAGCAGGAATTAACAACTCTCAAGGAGGTATTTCAAGAAGGATTTTTAAGACCACAAAGCAGTGTCCAGAGGCGCTACATAATTAAAATTGCTAAATGAATTGTTCGGAGGCTAACTGATATAGGAGGAGGCAGATAAAATCAGGCCAGAGTCATTTATAAAGAAAGAGGAATTTGAACTAAGTTTAAGAGGAAAGATAAGGTCCCGATAACAGTATTACTGCGGCTGCCCTCCAGCTCCATTTGAGAGCCTGCCAGACTCTCACTGTAGCTGGCATTGTACCTGCACTCCCAATAGCTAACCTGAAGTGAGTTTATTGTCATGATTTTACAGATGATGGCAAAAACTTTGCCCATGGCCTCCCAGGAAGGAGATGAGCAGTGACGCACACCCAGGTCAAACTGACCCCAGAGCCCACTGTGTTCCTGTCACACCGACTACAAGAAGTGGAGACCATTTTGGGTGGCAGAAAATACACTTTTGTAGAACAATTGACTTAAAGACAGAATGAAAAAATAGTTGGAGCAAGCAACAACACAACGTGAATTTCAGACTAGACACCTGACATAATCCAGCCCTGGGAGTGGACCAGGCTGGAGGAGAGACTGAACTGGAGGTTCATAAATTTGGAAAAAACAGAGAGAAAGAGAATCTGGCTCCTCTGCCCAGAGGTGGTAGCATGGAGGCACGTGGCATGGCTAGGCTGGGCAGTATCTTGAACTCCAGAGCAGCAGAGAAGAAAGTGGACTTGAAATTGAACTTGGATATTTATAATTCATCCCGCATCTAAAACCACTGGTTGTATGACTTTGGTTGATGACTAAAATTTCTGAGAACTTCAGTCTCCTAACCTATAAAGATCAATTCATGATGATAACTGCACAAAACTAGAAGAATAAAATTTAAAAAATGTAGCGTGTAGCACATGGGAAGTAATCAGATGTTCATTTTTTCCCCTCTATGAAGGGTGTGGAAATGGAAAAGAAGGGATGAGATAGGTAGGGAAGTAAGTTTATTGAGATCTGGTGACAACTTAGATATGGGATGGTGGGGAGGAAGGGAGAGAGATGTCAGGTGTACTCTTGAAATGATAAGCCTGCACAAAAATATCTTCATTTTCCTCAAATAGGAGTTAAAAGGTAGTTTTAGGAATAAGTGACCTTAGAGGTGACTGGGAGATCTCTAATTGAAAACAATCTGAAAAGAGTTAGAAATGAAACAGAGGGCTTAGAGGGAGAAGGGGAACCGAAGAAAAATGATTTGGTGATCATTTGTCGAAGAGCCTGGTTGCTATAATGTTCCATTTATGAGGACTTGTGAAATTGCTAAACTCTGTTTTTCTTTGAATGACTATGCTTTAGAAATCAAAGGAATATATATGAAGTTACATTTTAAGAAACCCAATCCCACACTTTTTAAGACAGAGAATATTAAAGGAAAATACTCTACTTAATACAGGACTTAAGATCAATTGCAACAGCCAGGCTTTCAATTGAAAACACAATGACTGCTTTAATACCTGACTTAACTCTCAAAAGTCTTTATCACAAATGTAATCTTTCTCCAGAATAGGGCTTTCCGCATGGCACAGGAAAGGCACAAAACACAATAAAATGCAGACTTCTAAGAGTATGCATACCATGGAAAATACAACTGAAACAGAGATGGTTGGGATCTGGAATGGGACAGGAAGCCAGGGGCCAAGACAGAGGCAGAGGAGATGTCAGCTCTACTCAGTCGACATGAATGCAGGCCTTGATCACTTAGAGCTATGGTGGGTCATTCTGCCATACGGATTCCTAAGCGAGGTGACTCTGGCCCAGTGCTTTTACAAGTTTCTCAAATATTACAACTGTCTGCTCCAGACAGTGGGTTCGTTATCTACAGCTGCTGAAAACAGATCTGGCATCACTGAATGTGTCTGGTTCTTTTGACATTTTATGTGACAGCCTTTCTGTGTCTATTAGACGACTGCTTACCTATCCAAGGATCATCCTCAGTGGCAGATGCTAAAAACATGAGACTTTCAATAATCCTCTATGATCCCACACTTCATGGGGACAGGCTATAGTATCTGGTTTCTAAAACACAACAATTATCTTGCACCTAGCTTCATAGTAAGCGAATAACTTGTTAACCTCTGTATATCTATACTTATAGCTTTGAAACACACAAAGAAAAAACTGATAGAACTAAAAGAAAATGTCAACAATCCACTCATACAATTAAGCTCCAAAACAGCTCCCTCAGAAAATGACAGGTCAAATAGAGAAAAAGTTCAATAAGGATTTTGATGACTTGAATAACAATTAAACTATTCGGATTTAATTGGTATCTTTGTATCCAACAGAAAATAAGCATTATTTTCAAAGACATGGGACATTCACATGAGAAGTACATCTCTTCGGATCACATTTCTAAGATTTTTGGTACTCTAAATTTCTCTTATTACGTTTTAATCACATATTGCTTCATAGAAAGGTTACTCTTTTAAGTGTTTACCTTCTCTGACTCACTTTGCCATGTTTCCAAGGATAGAAGGCTTGTCTTCTTGCCTTTGAATCTCTCTCAATACTTAGCACTCTACACAAAGGATGCATTCATTTATAAAATGATCATCCTAAAACAGATCACTTTTAATGATATATCAATAACAACCTATGCTAAATAATTTTATGCCACTTCTCTTCCAATAAGAAGTCCATCAGAATGTATCAAATGTTATTAAGTGGAAGTAGTTTAACAGCAAAAGATTTAAAGAAACTTTCTTCCACATTAGAATTTTAGAATACTGAATGTCATCTTTTGCTGATCCCTGAGCCAATGGCTTATACTTGTATCTGACTCTTTGAGACCCTTTGGACGGTAGCCCAGCTCTTTGGTCCATGGGATTTTTCAGGCAAGAATACTGGAGTGTGTTTCCATTTCTTCCTCCAGGAGATCTTTCCAACTCAGGGATCAAACCCGAGTTTCTTGTGTCTCCTGCATTGCAGGCAGATTCTTTATCACTGAGCCATTGGGGAAGCTAAATGCTTCAAGATGCTTCACAAGTTGTACGCATGGAACATACAGGTCAGTCTGAGGGGAGAGAAGAAGAGGAGGGAACCCCTCATGAGCAAATTCAAGGGCTGCCTCCATTGCTGGTTATCCAGGCGGAGCTCTTGGAGTAATTGAATAGAGTTTTGGCTCTAAATATCCTCCTTGGCTCCTCCTACTGGGACAGGTTGCAGTTATGGCTTCAGTTCATCTGCATTTCTTCCTATAACCCTATAACCCATTTGTGGGTTTGTTAGTCACTTCCTCTTTCCAAACTAAATTGGCATTCAGTATCAGGAGCCTGGCAGGCTATAGTTCATAGGGTCACACAGAGTCAGACACCACTGAAGCGACTTAGCACTCAGCACACATGCATCCACAAGCTACCTTCCACAGAATAACACAGTAATAGGTCAAAAAGCTAGCAGGTGGAGCAGGGGGCTTTGAGGAGGGAGGAGGTATTCTGTTTCAGTAAGTTTGGGAACCTTGTCTGTAACACCTCTTTGTTGAAGATGCACCAAAACCTTGCTTAAATCCCAAACCTACTTGACTGTGAAACCCCCCTCCCCATCCCTGTTTTTGACAAAAACCTATTACCATAGTTTCACATAGTATCCTGAGAATCCTCTTATGCTCAATGCCAAGAATGAGAACTAGTTCCTCATTCCAAAAGTCATTCCTTCATAAGAAAACAAATACTTTTTTTTTTAAACTTACATCATTTTTCTAACAAATGGTTGGGGATTTCCCTTTATACTTTTCACAGCTAAAATGAAAGATCTACAATGAGGAAGTCTTCTTCCTTCACCCCTCCTCTCTACAAAAGGGTGTCTAATTTCCATACCGGCTTAAGGTATGCAGACTTATAGAAGATATTTTAAATTAAAAAAAATTTTATTTGTAGCAATTGCATATAAAATTTACCATCATAACCATTTTTAAGCATACAGTTCAGTCATGTTAAGTACATTTACACTGTTATGCAACCCATCCCTGGAACTCTTCAAAGGAGATATTCTTTAATAGAGGAAGAGGTGCCCAAAGTCAGAGAGTCTTTTTCTATGTCTTTCTGAATGTGTAATCTTGTGCCATATGGGCTACATGTGTTATATTTTTGTAACCACTATACTGGTTATTATAACACTTTAAATTTTTGACTATGCATTTAAAAATTATTTTCATGACACCTCCATGTTAAGAGATAATCAGGGTAGTTTGCAGTGGAAGAAACTTAAGGAAGGCATCTCAATGACTTTTTAAAGATCCCACTGCATTTAGCTGCTGTCCTCAAACTGTGCCAAGAATTGTACCAGATGGGTATATTATTAGCAATGACTCACTCAATATAATGAGTTATTTGTTCTTAATGTCAGTCATTTATGCTGCAGTCCCGATAATGCTTCTATTAGCTGCCTTCCAACAAATCTATCAGCCCTAAGTAAAACACTTCCAGGGATCTGAAACCACTGGTAAGGTCACTTACAGGGCTGTGAAAATGAAAATTCCCAGATAGAGATGGAAGAAACTAGAGTGATGTTTACACCCTCCAGACAAGAATGTGATCACATAGTTGGGTTCAGAAAATGCTAGCAAGAACTGTAAAGACCCAGATGTCCTGAGCACCCCAGTGCCCGGAGTGTGCCTTGGAACATTTAATTGGCATCTCTCAGCTCCTTGAACAGCTCTCTACTGTATGCTCTGATCTCCATCCCTGATACCCTTTCATCAAGAATAGGGCAGGTGAAACCCTGGACAAGAAGGCACCAATAATAAAATGTATGGGCAAGTCTATTCAGGAAAAAAAAAATGCTTATATGAGTATCGGTACACACATATTTTCTTGGTGGTATTTCAAAGATAATGTAATCTTTGTTAAAATTTATTTTATTGATGTACAGTTGATTTACAATGTTGTGTTGATTTCTGCTGTATAGCAAAGTGATTCAGTTATGCATATACACACATGCTTTTTCATATTCTTTTCTGTTATGGTTTATCACAGGATATTAAATACAGCTTCCTGTGCTAAACAGTAGGGCTTTGCTGTTTATCCTTTCTATATACAGTAGCTGGCATCAAAGACATAGTCTTGAAGCAGAATAACAGACACACACACGTACATATACACATGTCATACCAAGGGAAAAAACTTAGGGTCAAAAAACTGCAAAATAGGCCTATATTCCTCTGATATTTTAAAAATTCCTGTAAATCAGGATTACCTAATCAGATACTACTAACTCAGATCAGCTGATTCCTTCTGTTTACACCTCCATAGTATGTTTTCAACAGCTGGAGACAGCAGAGCTTCCCTCTAGATTTCTCTCACTTTCCTAGCTTAATCTGATCAGTTGGTACCCAGTGGCATCCTCTGTCTTGCTACCTGGAGAGAACAGCTCATATCTATAGTTGATGGGTAACAGACTGGTAGATTATTATTATAGTGCTGTACTATATACATTTTTGTTCACATGCCCAGATACTTGCTAATCTAAGAACCAGAGGTTTTGCAGTTTACTTATATACCTCAAACAATTTCAAAACACTTCAGAGATATAACATGACTTTTTTGGGAGAGGGCATTATCAAGTTTAATATGTATATATTTACATTTAAAATAAATAACTGTTTTACAAATACAGGGATACTTTTTCCTTTTGGAGGGCTAGGAAAAGGCTTGTGTGGAGTGGCCTGGACCAGCATGAGACCAGCATGGGGTAAGAGGAATCTAGAGGGACACCAAGGTGGAGGAGGCCATCAGAATACCTTTTCTGTTGTTGTTTTAAGAAATTCTAGAAAAGTGAAAATGTTCCTTCTAACCCAACTATTTTTGTGAAAGGGTTAAACCATGCTTGGTTGGATGAATCACAAGTTAAAATCAAGGTTTCTGGGAGAAATATCAACAACCTCTGATACGCAGATGATGCCACTCTGATGGCAGAAAGTGAAGAGGAACTAAAGAGCCTCTTGATGAGGGTGATAGAGGAGAGTGAAAAACCTGGCTTGAAACTCAACATTAAAAAAACTAAGACCATGGCATCCGGTTCCACCACTTCATGGCAAATAGATGGGGAAGAAGTGGAAACAGTGACAGGTTTTATTTTCTTGGCCTCCAAAATCACTGCAGATGGAAACTGCAGCCATGAAATTAAAAGATACTGGCTTCTTAGAAGAAAAACTATGGCAAACTTAGACAGTGTATCAAAAAGCAGAGACATTACTTTGTTGACAAAGGTCTGTATAGCCAAAGCTATGTTTTTTCCAGCAGTCATGTACAGATGTGAAAGTTGGACCATAGAGAAGGCTGAGTGCCAAAGAATGGATGCTTTCACCCTGTATTGCTGGAGAAGACTCTTGAGAGCCCTTGGACTGCAAGGAGATCAAACCAGTCAACCCTAAAGGAAATCAATCTTGAATATTCATTGGAAGGACTGATGCTGAAGCTCCAATACTTTGGCCACCTGATTCGAAGAGACAACTCATTAGAAAAGACCCTGATGTTGGGAAATATTGAGGGCAAGATGAGAAGGGGACAACAGAGAATGAGATTGTTAGATGGCATCACTGACTCAATGGAGATGAATTTGAGCAAACTCCAGGAGATTGTGAAGGACAGGGAAGCCTGGTGTGCTGTAGTCCATGGGATCACAAAGAGTCAGACATGACTTAGCTATTGAACAACAACAAAATTGAGTCTGGAGATGGAGGATGACCAATGCAGGGTCACCCATCTCTCTGGGCATTGAGGATGGGGCCCTTCCAGCATCTGATCACCACAGTTGTTACCTCAAATCAAAGATCTGGAGCCCTAGTCCTCAAGAAGGGGAAACATGACTTTTCTAAAGAAGGAAATTAGCTCATTCAATCTTTGAGCAAATATTTGGGCTTCCCTGATGTCTGGCTTTTTCTAGAGTCTATAGCAAAAAGCAAAACATGCAAAGACCTGGCTCTCAGAGAGCTTTTGTCTGACTGGGTACCAATTCTGCAGAAGAAGTTCATCAGACATTCAACACCCTTACTTTAAATCAAAGTGACTTTTAGAAGATAATCTTACATGGTCACTTCAGTTGAAGACTGACAAAGATCTTAATATTTTCTCCAACATTAGATCATGGCTTCAGAAACAAAACCAGATCAGTCACGGTAATGGAGAATGAAATGTACTCAGTAATACAGATCAGTAATCATGGAAGATCCAAGAACTTAAGTTCTAGACACCCCCTGCAGAGAGGAGGCAGGGTTATCCCATGTTCTCATGGAACACACATTTTGCAGGCCAAAAAAAAAAAAATGCTTGTCCAGAATGGGACCAAAGAATCCTGAGCTAGTCTCTCTTTCCCTTCCCTTATTTTCTATATCATATTACAAAGCAAACAGAAAATCAATGGATCTCTTAGAGGAGAAAATATTTATTTTATTCTAGGCAAACATCACGAAAAACCACAGCTACCTAACCTCACAAGATGTCCTTTCTTTCTTTGGAGACAGAACCATGTATCTCTCTCTGATAAGCACACAAGTCTCTCTGTAAGCTCACTTACAGAGAAGGTAATCATTTCTGCAAAAGAAATGATTATTTCTCTTCAAAAAAAAGGAAAAAAAAGTATTCAAAAGACTGAATTGGTCACATATATAGAGTGTGCCTGACTGTGACCTCGGTAGGTGCATGTGATGACTTTCTTGGGTTCTGGGGCACTCTGGCCTTTTCCTCCATAAAAGAGTATTAAAATTTGCATTTTATGACTTCATTGGTATAAAGAAAATTATAATCCAGGCTGGGTTTGTTTTATATATTCCAGCCTTCCTTGGTAGCTTAGATGGTAAAAAATTCACCAGCAATGTAGGAGTCCAGGGTTCTATCCTTGAGTTGGAAAGATCCACTGGAGAAGGGAAGGCAACCCAATCCGTTATTCTTGCCTGGGAAATCCAATGGACAAAGGAGCTGGCAGGCTATTTTATTCATCTTGGGGGAAAGAATTAAAATTAAAACATTTTCATGGGCCACTAAAAGTATCATGGCTCCAGGCATGATATCTGTGTGTAATAGATAAGTCAACTCTGTACCTCAGACTCTTGATTTTTAAACTACTCAGAATTCTAATCATACATTAAACAAAAAAACTCCTTTATTGCCAGGAATGAAGACTTTCTTGCCAAGAATGAAGATCTGTGGTAAGAAAACCATTGTTTTACCAGCTAACAAAACACCAATGAACTCTAAACTACAACACACGCAAGGACATCTTTATTCCATTAAAATATCATTTGTCTTTGTAATAATTTGAGTACCTCAAGAAGCATAATGCAATGTATTAAATATTTATGATTCCAATAAAGCATGATCATTTTGCTGGCTAAAGGCAAACTCTAACCCACTGCTGCACTTACGCTTTAATTTCATTTTTGTTTTACTGTTTGGTTCAAAAAAAAAGGCCTGGTGTAAAATTGAAAGTATAAAAGAAAAAAATAATCCAGAGTAAAAATGATAATGCTATGCTTATCAGGACTGGGTATCTTTACATATTTCTTTCATTTTGGTAATTATTTAATATGGAAGGGAATGATGTCAATTCAACATTTCAAGTCTTGAAAATAGCTTATAATGTGGTCTGACTGTGATAAATTAAAGGCTAAGTCCTTTAATTTATCACAGTCAGACCACATTATACTTAGAAAAGTCCTTTCCCTTCCCTTTTATCGTTCAGTGTGGTTTTCAAGTACTGCCATCACAAAATTAGATTGAGATTTTAAATCTTAAGGAAAAGAGAGAAACTTAAAAAGAACAGGAAGCACTTTTCTGTCCAATGAAAAGCACTTAAAATGCCACCTAAAGAGTGACTCATTAACAGCAGAGAGCCAATGGGAAGAAATGACTCCAATTTGAGTCACACTATGGTTTACTTTTCCTGACTCCATCTTATTCCTCACCTATGTACTTTGAAATATGAGTTTTCTTTTGTATCTCATCCTTTGGTTATAGTTGTTATTCCATCTTACGAAAGTTAAAAAAAAAAAACAAGAAAAAATTTGCTCACAGAGGGTACTTATACAAAAATACCTAACACACTCATGAATTTATTAATCTTTTAGTGCATTTCATACTCAAGTGGCAAAAAAATGAAAACAGCTCACTTTTACGGTTGAAGACTTTCCAATGTCTTCATCCACTAACTCTTCACATCTGTCTCCACCTGGAGGAGAAATGCACAGATAAATTGCTCTTTACTTAAACGTTACTTTTCCAGAATGATTTAAGTGGAATATAGAAGAAACATCTGGGTCAATTTTAAGTGGCAAAAAGGAAGACTGGATTAAAAAAAAAAACACATAATTTTCCTAGGAAAATGTCACATCTATGGGCTTCCCAGTTGATGCAGTGGTTTAAAAAAAAAAAAATCCTCCTGCCAGTGCAGGAGACGCAGGAGATGTGGGTTGGATCCTGGGTTGGGCAGATCCCAGGGGAGAAAATTGCAATCCGTTTAAGTATTCTTGCCTCAGAAATCCCATGGATTAACAGAGATGCCTAGTGGGCTATAGTCCATGGGATTGCAAAGAGCTCGACATGACGGCACAGCACAGCATGCTACTGGTCTATAATGAACCTATAGCAATCATCAACTATTTAGTTTAAAAAAAAAAAAAAAAACCC
>SJYV01024926.1:271846-292767 GCA_006410875.1 Neotragus pygmaeus | reverse complement strand
TATGGTTTTTCCAGTAGTCATGTATGGATGTGAGAGTTGGACTATAAAGAAAGCTGAGTGCTGAAGAATGGATGCTTTTGAACTATGGTGTTGGAGAAGACACTCGAGAGTCCCTTGGACTGCAAGGAGATCCAACCAGTCCATCCTAAAGGAAATCAGTCCTGATTATTCATTGGAAGGACTGATGCTGAAACTGAAACTCCAATACTTCGGCCACCTGGTGCGAAGAACTGACTCACTAGAAAAGACCCTGACGCTGGGAAAGATTGAATGTGGGAGGAGAATGGGATGACAGAGGATGAGGTGGTTGCATGGCAACACTGGCTCAATGCACCTGAGTTTGAGTAAGCTCCGGAGTTGGTGATGGACAGGGAGGCCTGGGGTGTTGCAGTCTATGGTGTCCCAAAGAGTCAGACATGATTGAGGGACTGAACTGAACTGAACTGAGGAATGAATCCAAACAAAAGAGTGAAAAAGTAGTCATGTAGTAGCACTGGCGATAAGCATTAAAAGCAATAAATAGGGAATAAAGTATGCTAATTACTCTAAAAAACAGTCCAGAGTACAAACTTCAAATTTTTGAAAAAATGTCTAATAAAAACATTACTATAATAATTAAGCTCATCAAAGTCTGAAATTCTGGGTCAGTCAATTTTCAATTAAAAAAAATTTTTTTGCATCACGGCATGTGGGATCTTAGTTCCCCAACCAGAGATTGAACCCACTCGCTCTGCATTGGAAGGCGGATTCTTAACCATGGTACCGTCAGGGAAGTCCCTGAAATCCTGGATCATATTACGAAAAATGGGGAAATGAATGGGGATAAATGGTAAAAGTGAGTCAATTTCATTTAATATGAAGAATAAGAAATGGAATTTTATTTGTGACACTAGTAACTTAATTTTTTTCCCTATATTGGAGAGAACAAAGAAACAAACTACATATTCAATCTTAAATTCAAAAATAGGAATAAATGCAGTATATGAACGGCAGATGAAAATGCAGGAATTTGTGATTTTGGTATTTAAAAAACAGTCACTGGTTCAATATAGAATGAAATACCTCATAGACAGATTTCAGGCAAATCTAGTCTTAAAATCCAACATGAAACTTGAATTATTAGAAGAATATATCACAGACATGGAACAGATGATAAACTTAAAAATGCCATATAAAAGGATCTTTGTGAATAAATTTGAACATTTCAGTGGAAGCAGTTTTATAAGGTGCTATTTAATTATTAAAAACTGAACTAAAAACATAGAAGCTGAAAAGCTAAGAAATATACTTTACTTCAAGGATTAGACAAAAAGGATTATAAAAAAGTTTCAGGATATACGACAAATGAGATTGGTGAAACTTATCAGATAACCTAACCTGATAACAGATAAAAAAGGAAAAAAGCAAGAGGCTTGTTTGACTTAGATAAATAAAATGGAAGAATGTTAAATAAAGTGCTCAGAATAGTCTATTTCTAGTATATTAAAATAATCACAACACTATAAACTGGATGTATTCTATAAATATTACATAAATAAATCTCCTATGCTCTATCAATAGGTCAAATGAACACATATTCCTAGTTTCAAAGATGACAAAACAGCACTTATACCTGATAATCTCTCAGTAATCCAGAAACAGATCCCCTACTTTGATTTTTAAAAAGATCTAAAACCAACAAACAACATTTGCTATAAAGTCAGGAATAAAATAAAAAGATGCTCACAAAGCATTAGTGAAAGGAAATGAAAAGACCAAATACCACCATCAGCGGATGAAAGGCTGATAACAAGAAAAATATCTTTTAAAAATGCCCTGTTGGATATAATAAAGGTGGCATCAGTTGATCTGAAATACATAAAAAGCAATGTTTTCTGTCCACTGATAGCAATGGCCAGTCACAAACAAATGAAAACAGAGATAATTTAAAAACAGATCATATTCAAAAAAATTATGCTTAAAGAACCTATATAGAAAATGTCTAAGGAAATCTTCAGGACAATGGTTTCCTCATGAGAAAAGCTGAGTAGTACAAATGTACTGTTTTAGAAAAAGAATAAAAGGCATGAAATTCAACATGAGGTAAACTAATGAGTTTCTATCTTTGGTCTATAGAAAGTGAAGTACCATTATGGAATATGAGAATGGCAAGAGGCTTTAACAATCAGTGAGGCTTATTTATAGGTGAATACTTAAGGATCTCAGAGGCTGTTCTATAAATTCACAATAGAACTTTTAGAAAAAAGAAACACATTAAGAATATTTGATTATCCGGCCTTAAATGCAAAATGCACTGACAGATTGTACCCATGGTATTAAATACAAATAGAATTTCATATAAAGACATCTCAACACTTTACTAGGCTTTTAAAAGTTGGAGAAATGTTATAAATAGCCATTGATGTTCTATTTCTGAAAAGAAAATCCTAATTGCATTTCACTGTGATAAAACAGGCCATATTTTATTGCTTTTGGCCAAAGAACAATGTGAAACTTGGTTTATAGTCAGGAGTACCTGCAAGGTGATGTTTAAAATAAGTTCTATATGCAAGCCACAACTAATGTGAGTTTGAGACTAAAAATAAATAAAATGTCAGGGTTGGTTTCATAAAAAGGAGACAGAAGCCCAATATGTCATCATAGCATTTTAGTTATAGTGTCTAAAACAAGCTTACCTTTCATTTTAAGACAACAGGTGAGGAGAGAAACTGAAAGCCAGGTGTTTCTGACAAAAACTATGGGATCAGTTTTAGTTATTTTAGAATGAATGTTAATGAAAATTATCCACAAAAGGGACCACACTTACTCTTTATATTAGGACAAAGTTAAAGGCCTGTTAGCTTCGGAGGAGAATACTGAGGTAACAGGTAAAAGCAGATTTAATGGTCTAAGTTAGGCATGGTTTAAAGAAGAAATGATTTAAAGTCATGTCCAATAAAAACACCTCTCCTTATGATAATGACTGTGCAAATATCCAAAGTATAGACATTTTCCCTAAAATGTCAACTATTTGGTCCGTGGGATTTTCCAGGCAAGAGTACTGTAGTGGGTTGCCATTTCCTTCTCCAGGGGATCTTCCCAACCCAGGGACTGAACCCAGGTCTCCTGCACTGCAGGAAGGCGCTTTACCGTCTGAGCCACCAGCGAAGCCCATTTAAAATACAGGAGCCCCAAAGATCTGCTCATAAGTGAAAGTTGCTTGTCATGTCTGACTCTTTGCAACCGCATGGACTATATGCAGTCAAAGGAATTCTCTAGGCCTGAATGCTGGAGTGGGTAGGTGTTCCCTTCTCCAAGGGATCTTCCCAACCCAGAGATAAGACCCAGGTCTCCTACAGTACAGATGGATTCTTTATCAGCTGAGCCACCAGGGAAGCCCGGCTCATAAGCACAAAATCTTTTTTTCTTGAGTTAAACATACAAACTTCACAGAAACAGAGGGTGAAAATCCACTTATGAGGCTCCCAGAAATCATAAAACTTTAGGCCAGTGCAACTAACATACTTAAAAGTAATCAGGCCCCAAAAGGACAACTTTCCTGCCCTAAATATCTAGAAAGTATTGCTTAGATAAGAAACACAGACCAAACTGATAAAGTTGATAAAACCAAAGCGAGTAGTTTTGAGGGAATACAATTTGATCTTGTAAATCCAAAAAGAATCTCTGTATTCAGACCGGAGTCCAGCCTCTGCCCCACACCTGCCATGATGGGGGGCCACTTCACATCCATACATTCTGATTTCAAAAGGCAGGTAACCTGGGACTCAGGTCCACCAGAACATAAAAACCACTTTATCCCTTCCACTTGCCCTTCTTTGAGCCACCTTGTTTCCTTTGTAGAGAATAAGCAAGTCACAGTAGTTACTGAAATATAAACCTTAAATTGGCTGCTGAAAGGGGGAGAAATAATACCGTTTATAGTTGTAGAAGCTCAACATCCATCTATCCTCCTCCTGGCAATCATCAATATTTTCCTCTCCTTTGTCCTACTCTCAGCCCAGGTGCTCTGAATGATATCAATTAGGCTAAAGATTCATAGTATCGCCTCTCCTGGATTACTGTGATTGGTGCAGAGACAGGCATGTGGCCCAAGTCACGCCAGTCAGGACCAATGAGACCTAACTGGGGGTATTTTGTTAAAATTACTAGTGAAGCAGAACTTTTCTTGCTCCTGCCAGACATGAACAAGATGGGATTTAGAGGCCCAAGAAGATGTAGCTGTCCGGCAAACACATAAGGGCTGAAAACGAGCCAACATCCCATTCTGATCAATTCTGTGTGCTTTTGAACTATAAAACAGACTTATACATGTTCCAAGGTGACTTTCTTTTTCCAGCTCGACAGTATGTGAGACTCCTGCATGTGGCTTTGCAGTGTTGTCTGTGCTGAGAGACAGTATTTCTTTGAGTGTCATTGAGTATATTTATATGCTCCACTGTCGCACCTTTAAGCTGTTTCTATTTTTCTTCTCTATTACAAGCAGTGTTGCACATAGCTCTGTATTCATGGTTCTACATTGTATTTACCTGAATCTGAACTGTTGGGTTATTCATCAGACACATGTTGAGCTTTACTGAGTGATGCCAATTTTGTTTTTCAAGAGAAATTGTACCAATTTAAACTCCACCCACAGGACAGGCGTACCTCATTTTACTGTGTTCTGCTTCATTGCACCTTGGACACGTGGCATTTTCTTTTTTTTTTCCAATTGAAAGTTTGTGGTATCAAATTGTCAAATAATGGTTAGCATTTTTGTGTTGTCAAATAATGGTTAGCATTTTTGTGTTGTCAAATAGTGGTTAGCATTTTTTAGCAATATGGTATTTTTAATATAAGGTAGGTACATTGTTTTTTAGGCATAATGCTATCTACGTACTCAATAGGCTACAGTGTAGTATAAGCATAACTCTTATATGCACTGGGACACCAAACAATTTGTGTGACTTGATTTATTGTGATACTAGCATTATTGCCATGCTCTGGAAGGGAAGCTGCAACATCTCTGACATGTCTTTATATGAGTTCCTTTCACTCCATATTATGGCCAACATCTGATACTATAAAATTTTAATTACAGTTATTCTAATGGTTGAGAAATGTCTTATTTAAATGTTTTAGAATAAGGGTGTTAAGCAATCACAGAAATGTTTCATCCAAGCAGGTAATTATTTAAATACCTCAGACTCAATTTTTATTTATCCATTTAACAAGTATTCAGGATCTATTATGCAGAGACACACATTTCTATTCTCATAGAGACCTCCAAAGACAGAGGCTCTGTAGCTTTCCTTGCAAACTCAAGTCAATTTCTATTTCTAATTTGATATCTCCAATCGGCCCCTTCATATTTCTTAAGAGGTCCAGTGGGTCTCAACCACTTAAAAAGCAACAGCACCCTAGAATTTGGAAGTAGAAACTACGGTGAATAGTTGCACATCTTTCAATAACTATTTGTTTTTGGTTTCTTAGCCAGTAAATATATTCATTTTAACCAAGTTTGATTATATAGTAAATGTCTGATGTGTGCCAGGCACTATGCCAGGCATGGAGGTTACAAAGTGAGTAAAGCAAAGTCTGCAAACATCTCATATTACAAAATAGGTGTATTCTTGGGAAAACTACATACATAAAGCAATTCTTAATAAGTTGAATTGTTTTCAGTGGCATTTTAATAGATACATTGAAACGAAACTGTCAAAGGGAAGGTTCTATCCACTCAATTCTGCAGCTATACACCAGGTTTGCGTGACTCATCAGGCACTACCTACTGCACAGAAAGAAGATGATGAAACGACAAGTTCAGTCTTCAGTTTGCATCGGTTCCTGGGTTCCAAAAGATCACACACCAGTTGTGTGATAAAAGCTCTTTATACATTATTAAGAAATGCTAGGCTTTATTTAACGTAAATTGGCCATGAATGTTTTAGAAAGGAAGCTTAAAGCAACTAGACAACAAACTCTGCACACCAGATTCTGATGACCCAGAGTTCAGATTCTGTCATTTCCGGTTTATACAAACAGACTAAGAGCTGGCTTAATGACTTGACAAAGAATCCTTAATTCTAACACTGATTTGGAGATTAGGAGTTTGATGATTCCTTCCTCACATTTCCCTTATGTCCCTCTGTTTATCATTCTTGGGGCAAAGTGGACCTCTTCATTAAAAAAGCTGGCCAAACAGAACTGGAGATTACAACATTATTTTCCTTTACTTTTCAGTGTTGGAGGGGATATTGGGCCAGAAGGTAAAATGGAGGAATGTTTCTTAAATGAATGAGCTTCATTCAAGTGGTATTAAAGGTACCAAGATTACAAAGGAGATGACTGAGCCTCTACCCAAGAAAGCAGGCTTTGAAGTCAACAGATTGCATGGTAGCTATACTCCAAGTGCTGTAATACTGATATCCACACTTTCTAATTCACTTGCTGCTCACCCAGGCAACCTGTGTTACTCTTTATTTATTTTTTGGTTGTGGCGAGTCTTAGTCGCGAGTCTCAGTTGCAGCACGCGAGATCTTTGCTGCCTCATGCAGACCTTCCGTGTGGCACGTGAGTGCTCTCGTTGCAATGTGCATGGGCTTAGTTGCTCTGTGGCACGTGGGATCTTCGTGCCTCGACCAGGGATTGAACCTGAGTCTCCTGCATTGCAAGACTGAATCTTAACCACTGGCCCACCAGGGAAGTCCTCTGTGTTACTCTTTAAGTGACCCGAATGCACCCAACATCTGAGTACCAAGGATGCACCCCCTAGTCAGGGAACTCGGCCGGGACTAGGACAGACCTCTTTCTTACCCTCAGGGAATCTCCAGCCAGTGGGATAGGCTGTCAGAGTTAGCTAGCAATAACGCCCCGGGGCAGCATGCGACCTGGTGTGTTCCTGAGAGCATAAAAAGAATACAATTCTAATATTAAAATATGGGGCTTAGTAGTACCTAATGGAGGAATATTATTATGAGTATGATAAGACTTTCCAAAGATCCTCAAGTCTAGACAGAAAGATGGAAGGTGACTATGAAAGTTAATAATGTTTTGGCAGATTTTATACTTAATAAAATGGAGGAAACTGTAGAAATGGACAAGCATTTCTAAGCAGAACCATTTTATAAGCAACACTTTTATAGATTAGAGGAATATAGATTTGAGTCCAAGAGCTTCTTTCAACCTAGACCAATAACTTTACGTGATTCAGAATGTGTTAGCAAGGAACAAAAATACACAATGTTAGTTTACACAGGAAAATCCCCTAAAATGAAGAGAATTCATATGGTTGTGGTTTTTAAAGTTGGACTGGCTCAAAAGTAAAATAGATTTTGGTACAGGGAGACCAAAGATATCATGTTTCTTTTTTATACTAGCTATTTAATAAACTAATATTTTGGGAGATAGCTTTAGAAATTTGAATTTGTGGTTGCCGGTTTATTTAATGGTGAGTACTGTAAAACACTTCTGTAAAAACACTACTTTTATTCAAGCAACATATGGAAAAAACTGTTACATCACTTTAGAATGTTATATTTAGAAAGGTAATTTCCTTTCACTGAAGGCCTTTTTTTTCCCCAAACTTTCCACATCAGTCAAGAAAAACAGTCTTTGACATACCAGTTTTTTAAAAAAATGAACTACCAAATATATCATGGCATTTTTATTTAACATTCATCTTAAGGATATCTCAATAGGCTTTCAGGTTCAAGGAAATCTGAATATAGAAGGCAGACTTCCAATAAAATATTTTATAGTTCCTAACAAACAATGATTTATTCATCTACACGTTCCCCACCATTACAGCAACTAGTATTTCCTGGAAATCTTTGGTTTCGCTAATGTGGACTGCTTTTACTTCTAAAAAGAGGGGAAATGCTAAAACTGAGTTATGTAGCCCATGAGGAAACTTGGAGGGTAATAACTGACACATGGAAAGAAGCCATGTCATTTTACATCTGTACTAGAGAAGTCTTTTTCTTTCGATTAAACTTGTCATTAGCATACCTAGTGTGTGCTTACACAGTTATTTTGCTAATTTTAAAAGGAAAGCCTTTAAGATCTTTTTCAACCTATCTTTCAGGTTTAGATTATATTAAGTATTTTTATTTATTTGAGAATAAATTTTATTCAGGATAAATATGTGGCTTTTAAGTTTCCAATTCCATGAGCAGATTAATATTTCGTTAGATTCAGTTAACATGCATTTTTAGCAGGGATATTTGGGTGTGTACACGAGCTTGTAACAGGCATGGGCATTTGGTCATGTGATAGTAAAATTAAACCCAGAGCAAAGGCCAGGCCTCTGGTAATGCATGATACACTAGAGTGACCTCACAACCGCAAATTTTACTATGAAACTGAAACACAGCATACGACAAAACTGAAATATAGTGCCCACTACCATAAAATTGGTTAGACTTGCACCGTCCAATCTGAATGTTCAGCAAGTACAGATACTTGTTTAGCATCTGTTTCTTCCATGAAACCATACAAGACCCCATTTCTTCTGTACATGACAGGATAACCAACACCAAGCACATATGGGTCAGTTAATAACTGAGTGAAATGTGCTCACTGGACAGGTATTCTAAGCAGCATTTTAAAAGAAAAAATCTAGTTTGATACATAAATGATGATAGGATACATCTTTTAGGGAAGAAATGGTTGAAAACACTAGAACAGGGAAAATTATCAAAAATATCCTTGAAAAGATAGAACCTGGGACCCAGGATCCAGCATTAAATAAGGCGGGACACTTTTGCTGTTACAACAAAGGGCAGGCAGATGGGGGTTAGTAGATCTGATGGTAGGCAGTAGCCCAGTGTGTTCTTGGGTAACTTCTATTTCCTTCGGAAAATAAGAGACAGACCATCCTCTGAATGTGATGGGCAAGAATGAGCACTTGGGAAGAGTGAGAAAGATTAGAAATAAGTCATTTAGAAGAGTCGGGGTATGAGTTAACTAGAGAAAGACAGTTGTCAATATCGCACTGTGTCATCAAGCACCAGGTGATAGATGTTTCGGTGGGACACTGGCTTGGGCTAGTGCCTAGCCGAGAGCAGGTAGGACAGGTGGGAAGCACTGCCAAAAAGCTTTGGTTCTGGAATCAGAAGACTTGGGTCCAAGCCCAAGCTCTCCACGTAATGAGTTGCCTGACCTGGAGGAATCACTTCATTTCTTCAGGCCTCAGGTTTTACATTTCTAAAATAAAAGGACTGCATAAGAATCTCCAAGATCCCTTCCAGCTCTAAAAGGGCCAAATCTTAACAAAATAACCAGGAAATTAGTCTAATGGCAGTACAATTAATATAGTGCAAAATTTTAGAGTTGGACAGAAACGCTTTTCTTGTCTCAGTCTGTGGCTTCATTGCTCTCTGAAATGGGTTAAACTACGACCTCCTTCTGGGCTGCCTCCAATCCTGCTTCCATTCGTCATCTATATGATAAATGTGATCACGTGGCTTCCTTGCTTCAGTCCTTCAAAAGCCCACCTCCTCCCTGCTAACTGATGAACCCAGGCTCCTCACTTCCACCCAGCAAGCCCTCCATCACTAATTCCTGCCTCATTTCACTGCTTCACTGAAATACTAACTACAAAATTTCTCAAAAAAAGAAAAAAGAGAGAGAGAGAAAGGGAGGATTTTCAATATAAAAGCACACATAAAGTAACAGTTATTCTATATACATTTAAACATATAAATTTACTTAAACACACAAATTTACTACTTTAGGATATATGCACTGTCGTGTGCTATTTTATGACCGTCCAATTAAAGATCATCACACTAAGAGATTTGGGCCAAGCAATTTTCAGTAACAATAGTGAGAATTCTGTGGCTGAATTAAAATACATTAAGGTGAATACCTTTCACTTTTCAGGGGGAATATAAGTTAAAGCCCTCACCTAAAGACATGGGCTTTCCAGAGGAAGTGAAGAAAGAATATAAATAACATTACCCCGTTCATTAAAAGAATGGTATTCAACTATGTTTATACAAGTGGTTCTCACCCTTTAAACTTAAGTCTAAATATATTTTAAAAGCTGTATGTAAAGTAGTAATTTACCGCAGCCAAACCACAAAGAAATTTTAGGAATGCATCCAAGTCCTGTAATTCTATTTCCTGCTACAGAAAGAGAATTTTAACAGTTTCTATTTTGGTCATCTATCAACTAATTGTTACTTAAGAGACTTCTGGAACATAAAAGCAATTTTAAAAATTAAGTTTTCGTTCAATCAAGCTTCTAGATGAGAGGTAGGCACGTGAGCCCCTAGCCACTGACTAGCTATTTCTCACATGAGGTACCTGGCAGGGGCAGCCTACACCTGCTCTCTAGAACTCCCTGTTCTTCCTTCCATGTCTGGGAATTGTCTTATCTTCTTATTTGTCTTCATTTCAGGAATCCTGTTCTAGCAGTAGTGACCCTCAACAAGAGTGAGAGAGAGGGGCAATGTCAAAGTTTTAATCAAGGCTCATGAATGTTTTTTCGTTTTTGTTAAAGTTACTTTTTTAAAATTTATTTTTTTAAGTTTTTTAAAAATATGNGCATATATATGGAATTTAGAAAGATAGTAACGATAACCCTGTATGTGAGACAGCAAAAGAGACACAGATGAATAATTCTGTTTTCAAACAGCAGCAAAGCTGTCTCTTAGACAGAAGAATTGTCTTCTCGGTGACAAATAGGTAAGGTGGCAGAGCCTCATTCGGCCGAGTGTCGCGTGGCTCGCTCTTCTCTGAACGCTGCCACACCAGTTGTGTGCGTGTGTCCGCAGTTGTGTTTGATTCTTTTGAGACCCTATGGACTGTAGCCCACCAGGCTCCTCTGCTCATGGAATTTTCCAAGCAGGAATACTGGAGTGGATTGACATTTCCTTCTCCAGGGGAGAAGGAGATCTTTCCAACCCAGGTGGTGAACCCATGTCTCCTGCGTTGGCAGGATCCTTTCCCACTGCACCGCCTGGGAGGCCTCGTCACACTGTTCAGTTTGGCATAATTGCACTAATACTGTTTGGCCAGAATGTCCTTCCAGCATTGCACTCAGGTTTGTGTTTAGTTCTGTACCAATCACTATTGGGCTGATGATCAGGCGTGACTCCTGTCTCTCATTAAACATCCCTTCAAATGTAGCCTGAGCAGCCTCTTTAGGTAATTAACTAACGGCCACCATATCGGCTTCCCAGGCGGCTCTGTGGTGAAGAATCTGCCTGCCAATGCCGCGGACACGGGTTCAGTCCCTGGGTCAGGAAGAGCCTTTGGAGGAGGAGATGGCTACCCACTGCAGTAGTCTTGCCTGGAGAATTCCATGGACAGAGCAGCCTGGTGGGCTACAGTCCATGGGGTCACAAAGAATTGGACACGACTGAGGACGCAGAGAACATCACCACACTAGTGTTTTCCAAACACTAAAATGATAGCATGGTTAAGGGGGGAACCACTATTTAAAGACCATCGCTTAAAAACATACTATTGTTCTCCTAGCCCAATACCTTACTTTAGTGAAAGAATCGTATTAACACAAACACTGCTAGCTGGCCAGGCCTTGCTCTAGAGTTCGATAACCTCCTTCAGCTTCTTGCTCTAAAATGATGCTCCTACTGTCAGGAAAGTTTTTTTTTTTTTTTNCTCCCTTTCTCTTTTGTGCTCCCAGGGCCTGGGTTCCAATAAATAATTGCTACCTCATGTCTAAAGAAATTCCTTTTTCTGTGAAAAAGACTAAAAGCATCTTCAACAGTGCAATGCAAGAGATGGAGGTTTACGTGGAGAACATCCGCCGGAAGTTCGGGGTTTTTAATTACTCTCCATTCAGGACACCCTACACACCCAACAGCCAGTACCAAATGCTGCTCGACCCCTCCAACCCCGGTGCTGGTGCCGCCAAGATGGATAAGCAGGAGAAGGTCAAGCTCAGCTTTGACATGACGGCGTCACCCAAGATCCTGATGAGCAAGCCGATGCTGAGCGGGGGCGCAGGCCGCAGGATCTCCTTGTCCGACATGCCGCGCTCCCCCATGAGTACAAACTCCTCTGTGCACACGGGCTCCGACGTGGAGCAGGACGCTGAGAAGAAGGCCACATCCAGCCACTTCAGCGCCAGTGAAGAGTCCATGGACTTCCTGGACAAGAGCACAGGTCAGCCCCGGGGAGAGAGGGTTCAGGGGGTCCCTGTGACATAGGGGTTCTCATCTGGGAAACACCTGTCTGGCCCTGCCTACCTGGTGAGCATCACAGAGTCAGAGGGAGCTGGGTGGGGGGAGTCTCATCCCAATGGAGCCGATCTTAAATTTTAAGTGAGTAAACCCATTGGGATTCTTGCTGTCGTCGTCCAGTCGCTACGTCGTGTCTGCCTCTTTGCGACCCCTTGGACTGCAGCACGGCCCCACAAGTGAGAAAAGCGTTCCCCAAAGGCCAGCTGGAGGTCATTCCTAGAAGTGGGCAGAGGTGGCCAGAAATCCTTCAGAGTTCGGTTCAAATGCCTCGGAGATGAATCACAACTTCCTGCAATCGTTTTTTTCTTTCTCAAGAATTTTGTTTTAATGGAAACAGTATTTTTCTATCAAAACCAGATACTCGCATTACTGAAGGCTCAAATATTAGAGAAACATGTAAGGGAAACAAGAATCTTCTCTCCCCAGAGAGAGCAGAGCACTCCCACTTCTTGAATGGTCCCAGCCCACTCCTCCCCGCGCCCCACTCAGTTTAGCAGTCATGTTGCATCTTGCAGCCCGGCTGCTGTAGCAGAGGTGAAGGAGGAGGATGCTGGTCTCAGATCAGGTCCCATCTTTGTCATTTACTAGCTCTGTGGCTTTAGGCAAGGCGCCTGACCCTCCCATGCCTTGGTTTCCCCTCCTGTAACACAGCCATAGTGACAGGCCCTGCCTCAGTGTTTCTTGTGAGGATTAATAACCCTCCTCCCACCCCGTACCATCCCTCTGGGTCATCTCAGTGCACCAGCCCCAAGCATCCAGTATCATGCATCGAACCTGGACTGGCGATTCATTTCATATATGATATTATACATGTTTCAAAGCCATTCTCTCAAATCATCCCACCTTCTCCCTCTCCCACAGAGTCCAAAAGACTTTAAATGGAGGGAAATTGCTTTACAATATTGTGTTGGTTTCTGCAGTACAACAGTGTGAATTGGCCATTATTATACACATATCCCCTCCCTCTAGAGCCTCCCCCATCCCACCCTTTAGGTCACCACAGAGTGCCAGACTGGGCTCCCTGTGTTCCACTGCAACTTCTTGCCAGGTATCTATTTTATAGATGATAGTGAGGATACGTCAACAGTACTTTCTCCACTTGTCCCATTCTCTCCTTCCCTCACCGTGTCGTCAAGTGCATTCTCTCCATGTGTCTCCACTCCTTCCCTGCAGACAGGGTTTGGCCACACCCCGTGGCACGTGGGGTCTTAGTTCCCTGACCAGAGACTGAATGCCCCCTGCATTAGAAGCATGGAGTCTTAACCACTGGACCACCAGGGAAGTCTCAAGCCTCAATGAATGTTCAGAGAAAGGAGAGACTGCTTCTGGTTGAGGGCAGCGGGAGGGGGAGGTCTCAGACCTTCTGCGTAAATGAGGTGCAAAGTGGGCGATCACAATAACGTTTGGAGCAGAGTTAGGAGATGGAAGGAAAGACATTCCGAAACAATGGGAGAGCAGCACAGGGAACTAGAAAGCCTAAATTATTCCAAGGAACTAAGACAGGTAACTTAGTCGGAGCAGGAGTTTTGGTGGAAAACAGCGATGCATTCTATCCACGAATAAACAAGTTAACGAAGAGTTTGATGCTGGAAAAGAAAATGTTTAAGCAATCCAAGATCATCTGTCAAGATCATCATTGTCAAGAATAACTCTTTCTTAAGGGCTGGAACAATGTTCGTCAGTTCGGTTCAGTTCAGTTGCTCAGTCGTGTCCGACTCTTTGTGACTCCATGGACCGCAGCACACCAGGCCTCCCTGTCCATCACCAACTCCCAGAGCTTACTCAAACTCATGTCCATTGAGTCGGTGCTGCCATCCAACCATCTCATCCTCTGTCGTCCTCTTCTCCTCCCGCCTTCAATCTTTCCCAGCATCGGGGTCTTTTCCAATGAGTCAGTTCTTCACATCAGGTGGCCAAAGTATTGGAGTTTCAGCTTCAATATCAGTCCTTCCAGTGAATATTCAGGATGGATTTCCTTTAGGATGGATTAGTTGGATCTCCTTGCAGTCCAAGGGCCTCTCAAGAGTCTTCTCCAACAGCAGAGTTCCAAAGCGTCAATTCTTTGGCACTCAGCTTTCTTTATAGTCCAACTCTCACATCCACACATGCCTACTGAAAAAACCATGGACGTTTGTTGGCAAAGTGATGTCTCTGCTTTTTAATATGCTTTCTAGGTTGGTCATAACTTTTCTTCCAAGGNGCACTCAGCTTTCTTTATAGTCCAACTCTCACATCCACACATGCCTACTGAAAAAACCATGGACGTTTGTTGGCAAAGTGATGTCTCTGCTTTTTAATATGCTTTCTAGGTTGGTCATAACTTTTCTTCCAAGGAGCAAGCATCTTTTAATTTCATGGCTGCAGTTGCCATCTGCAGTGATTCTGGAGCCCTCCAAAATAAAGTCTGTCACTGTTTGAACTGTTTTCCCATCTATTTGCCATGAAGTGATGGGCTCACAATGTTCATAAATATTCACACTCTTTTCATGGAAAAAAAAGAGCAAGAATGGGAATATCCTCAGATTATTAAACAAATAAACGCCAAAACAGAAAACTCAATGGACTAAATAATAGAATTTATATGGCTTAAGGCTCATCCAGCAGGTGGGAAAATTGTAGCCAAGAAAATCTCCAGAACATACAGCAAAAACAAAGAAAAATCTGAAAGATAGGGAGAATCAATTCCAGGAGGGATTGGTTCATCCCCTGGAGTTCTAGGTGAAGAGTGCAGAAGGATTAGTGGGGAGAAAATATCCAGAGCTATCGGAGACTTCAGATCATAAAGGCCAAAAAAAAAAAAAAAAAGGATTAATGGGGAAAAAAGATCACTGGTAAAACATCAGAACTAAGAATAAAGTAAAAATTTCCCAAAGCTTCAAAGAGGTAGGCAGAAAAACACACACATACACAGTTAACTAAGAAGTATCAGTCTAACAGCAGACGTATTGGCTACACTAGATTGTAGGTATCAGAAGGGCAATGCCTTCAAAGTTGAGGAACTATCATTTTGAATCTAGACTGAAATTATCAATCAAGTGTGCAGGCAAAATCAGACATTTTCAAACATGCAGTAACAGAGCTCACCAACCATACATATTATATATAAAAAGTTACTCAGAGACAATAATCTATCAAATGAAAATAAAACAGGAATCTAAGGAAAGGAACAACACAGATGCAAAAAAACAATAGGAGCCAAATATAACCCCACAAAAGAAGAGTGTCTATAAAGAACAGAAACCAGTGGAACAAACTCCTTTAAGCAGCAAAACTCAGTGATTCAGTACGGAATTTCTTTCTCTATGGATCTTATTATAGTCTGTGGCCTTAGAGTGAATACTGTTTGCATATTAGCTTTTGATTTTTAGAAACAGTCCTGGTGGCTCAGACAATAAAGTATTTGTCCACAATGCAGTTGATCCGAGTTCAATCCCTGGGTTGGGAAGGTATCCTGGAGAAGGGAATGGCTACCCACTCCAGTATTCTAGCCTGGAGAATCCCATGGACAGAAGAACCTGGCTGGCTATAGTCCATGGGTTCGCAAAGAGTGGGACACAACCAAGCGTCTAAGCACATAAACAAAACCAGTATTCATAGCTATGCTCTAACAACAAGTATTAACATGATGCTGTAATAATTGTGGGCTGACACACTGGGAGCTAATAGGTAAGGGCTGACCCTCCTGGAAGCGAGGGTTGTTCTTGGATGTGGAACTTTCAGTACAAAAAAGCTGGGAAAGTCCTGGGTAAACCAGAACTAGTTTGTCACATTAGTCATGAGGAGACGAGATGGCTAAAAGATGCTCCCATGCTCACTTTGCGGAGCAGAAGTTTGATAGATGCTTTAGAAAAGAATAAGTTGGTGACCACCAACACTAATACAGCAACTCTTAGCAGTGGCTGCCGCTTAAGGAATGACGTTTCTATGTTTCTATGTTCAGCCCCTTCCAAATGATTTACATTTCTAAAACAATACACCCATTTAGAGTAGAATAAGCCAAGTCTTATTCAGGAGGCATCTAACTGCTAACAAAGAGAATGTTTCAAAGTGTGAAAAACCTAGGGCTCCAGACACAGCGAGCTAACTGAAAATGATTAAACAAAGGATTTTTATCTAAACACTGATTTGAAAGCAAGAGTATAAACAAAACCAAGGACAGGAAGATCTGTTCCCTTGTCTGGAGGCAGTGTCTGTGAAGAATGGATAGTCACAGGAAAGGAACAGGAGGAGGTCCTTAGTGAACCAAAAAAAGGGACTAACTGAACAGAGTTAATCACTTAACACAGCAAGCCCCAACCTTTTTGGCACCAGGGACCAGTTTCATGGAAGACTAGTTCCATGGACTGGGCGGGAAGGCTTTGGGATGATTCAAGCACATTACATTTATTGTGCACTTTATTTCTATCATTATTACATCAGTTCCATCAGATCATCAGGAATTAGATCCCGGAGGTTTGGGACCCCTGATGTAACAGATGCTATACTGGCACCACAGCTGCTGCTGGGTAAACCAGATGGCCCTGCTCTCTCCATGTAATGGACACTCAAAGGACACCCTGTTCCCTCACTGTCTGTCAGCATGACATTTATGAGTACTATATTATATATCACTTTAACTTTTCAAAACAAATCCATAAATGACATATCATGATCCAGGAGTTTTATGCCAAATTATTATTCACACAACATATAAAAATTCAAAACAGGGCATATTTTCATGCACTTTAACACTCTGAAGTTTATCTAGTGACCCTGAAGAGGAATTCATATCTATAGATAATTTTTTTTTGTCTTCAAGGGAACCCAAATCTTAGATATACTAATCCCCAATTATTTGCACAGGAAGCCACTAACTTATCTACTAATGATAACACAAGCATGAAAGATAATAATTGCTTCATTTCCTTTGAGTTAAAAATGCCCTCTGTTAACAACCCAAAGATGATGATATTATTTAAAATTTTAAATAGGAAAAGCCCATAGTGCTGCCTTCTGCAAGGCACATAATCAAAATCCATCATGAATGCTGTGCAGTGCATGGAACTAGGGCCCTTGATATGCCTGACAGCTTTAATTGGTGCTGTCAAATCACTGCATATTTATCAAGTTTCCTTATTTTAAGATACACATACAAACATACCTGAAATCAGGATGTAGCTTACAATTAACATGAACATTTAACACAACTTGTTTACTTAGGTTCCTTGTAAAAATGTTAAATCGATTGAGTATCTTAAAAATCCAGAGTCTAGAAACTGAGGAAATCCAAAGATATCATATTCGTAACTCACTGGAAATGTGTGTGATGATGACTAACATGTTTGAACCCATGAAAGGAATATAAAAAAATGTAGCACCAGATAAGCTGAGATGTTTGTCCTCTGAGTGAAGACAACTGAGATTAGAAACATTTAAAAGGACAAAATTAGACCTAAACAGACACATTTCTTAATTCTTTGGAGCAACAAATGACATAGTGGGTCCACAAATTTCAAAAGAAAAAAAAAACCCAACAGAACTGTGATTCCTCTAATGTCCATCCATAGCTTCCCTATTTTTTATTTTAGTTATAAGATTCTTCAAATTGTCATTCAGTTATTTCAGGGCATTGAAAACATTTCGAAGTCACTTATTAAAAGTGAAATTTGCCATAGGTAAACCTCCACAATTCTCCCCCGCCCCAATTTTTTTTCAAAAAGCAATGAAAACTGCAATTTACTTGCACTTCAGGAAACTAATTGAAATGTACTGGAGTAAGCTTAATGAAATAATGCAAAACATTTGTGTGAAATTCAAAATATTCTGTTGTTATAAGCCCTTTATGGGAAGGAACCATATCAACCTATATCTTCATTTCTTTTGGATCCCAATGACAGCTCTATTGACTATTCAAGTTAAAAAGGATAGAGTACTAATTATTTTTCCAGAGGAAAAGTCACTCAATTATTTTAAAACCTGGGTAGTTTTAAGTTTCTGCATCCAAAAAACAATTCTCCTAGCTCTTCTTGGAAGGAGAACATCCTATAAATTCCTACCCACTCCTACCCTGAAGTCAGTAACAAACCGCAACCTGGCAACTCTTAGGCAAAGATGTCGGGTTTTACAATAAGCCAAAAGCATGAAAAGGGTGATGTACTTCCCATCCTTCACTGGATTCTCTACAAAATAAAGAATCATTGCTCAGTTGTTTCCTTACTTCATTACTTTAATGGATTTTCTCCCAGAATTAAGCTTAGAGTCTGGAATTAAAAGTTAAATTTCTCCATATGTCTGAATCTCAACCTGTTGACCCAGTCCTGGAGAAATTGATTTACTCTTTAGCTAAAATATTTTAAACGTTTATATCTATTTACTTCATTTATTTATTAAAGCTGTATCCCCAAAGCTATGTTTCAGGCCTCTTTGCAGTTTTCAAGTTAGTCTTGAGTGTGGTTCAATTGCAGAAGTCAAGACAGCAGTGGGTAACCTTTTGAACTTATTCCATTTGCCCTTTGAGCTTTTCATACTTTTTCTCTCCAAATACTATTTACAATTTCACCAAATCATCAAGCTCTCTTAGATTACCCTAGGCCATGCGTTTTTCCTACACTGCAAAATCATGTTCACATTTATTACTCTCTAATATTCATGCAGCTACTTGATGGCATACTTTGTTTCCAAAGGCATGTAGGTTAGTTGATCTTTCCTCCTAAACCAAAGGGAAAACCAGTCTGATGATCAGGCAGTCTCTTCCATGTCTCCTAGTTATTCATGGCACTCAGTGCATAGTGGTACCCACACAGGAACGATGCTAGTCCCTGAATGGGTGAATGTGTATAGTAACTATCAGTATGAATTCAGCATGGCCCTGTATATTCTCAGAAGGGAGAAAGGACCAGATTGGAGTTTTAATATTGTGCTGGACGTTGAGACTTCTCACAGCCACATTTACCCCACTGAAATGTGATATCTCATACAAATTCCCAGGAACATTATGCATGGGTTTCTCTCATTACCACCTTGAACATCTAAGTATATTTTGTTATTGGAAGTTTAGACGGCTTATTTTTAGAAAAACTTACAATTAATAACATGAATATCATCATTTACATTTTAGAAAACCTTAATAATATATGAATATTATCATTTAAAAATGAGCAAACTTTTGTACATATGGCATTTATTATGGACACATAATAAAAAGTGAAAGTCCCACTTTCGCAACCCTTACTGCCTCCACTCCTCAGCCCCCAAACTGAGGGGTGGAGTAGATCAGATCCTCCTGGCTCACCTACTAACTACTCTTTTAACAATACCTTCATTCTCTTCCACTCTTGAACTCTGCAGATGCCCAGGAAAAGAACAACACAAGGTTAGTGTCCATCTTTCTCCTTTCCATCTTTCTACTATATATATGAGGCAAAAACTACATACGCATCACGATACAACAACAATTCCATGGTTTGCCAGCCTCAGTTGTGTTCTTGATGTCATTCAACCATCTTTTGACATGATGTTTTTAATTGAATGTTACCTGAACACCTATTGTGTGTGCCAGGGACTGTCCTGGGATAGCTGTTCCTGCCTTCACCCCTATCCGCTCCTTCTATAGTTCCTCTCTGCAGTAGGCTTATCATTCACTTTGCCCCACAAACCTTCTAACTCACCCCAACCCCTGTTCTCAGAAAGCAGTCTGCTCTGTTAAGGAAAACGAGGCCATCAGAACTCTCTGTCTCTCTCCACTTCCTAAGTCCTGCGTTTTGAATCCATCTCTGGCTTCTCTTCTTTGCTGTCTTCCTGCAGGTTCAGAGGAGAGGATGGTCAGAACTGAGGAGGGACATCTCATCACCACCATTCTCGATAGCATCCATACATCCCTCTCCCCGATATGTCCGAATGCTCCCCGCTCCACTGGCTCTTTTCTCTCCGCCTAGACCTGTGATGGTCCTCAACCATGCTAAACTTCCCCTTTGGACTCTGTGCCTCCCCCTCCTCCCCAGCTTCCTTACTTGACCATATTTTTCACCGTAACTGTTTATGATCCACTCGTTTCCTCATCTCTCATTGACTCCATCTGTGCTTCTTTGGTTCTGCCACTGAGATGACTAGGGCACAGGTCTTCAGAGGCTCCTGAATCATTCATTATTTACAGCTTTAAGCAAAGTCTTCAGACCTTTAGACTTCCCTGGTGGCTCAGACGGTAAAGCGTCTGTCTACAATGCGGGAGACTTGGGTTCAATCCCTGGGTCGGGAAGATCCCCTGGAGAAGGAAATGGCAATCCACTCCAGTGCTATTGCCTGGAAAATCCCATGGACAGAGGAGCTTGGTAGGCAACAGTCCATGGGGTTGCAAAGAATCAGATATGACTGAATGATTTCACTTTCCTTTCCTTTTCCTTTCAGATCTTTATCTCCAACTTCTGAAGAACAGCTCAGAATAGTCTCTTGGCTAATTCCCTGGTGGCTCAGACGGTAAAGCGTCTGTCCACAGTGCAGGAGACCCGGGTTCGATCCCCTGGAGAAGGAAATGGCAGTCCACTCCAGTACTCTTGCCTGGAAAATCCCATGGACTGAGGAGCCTGGTGGGCTACAGTCCACGGGGTCGCAAAGAGTCGGACATGACTGAGTGACTTCACTTTCACTTTTCACTGAGAGTCAATTCCTAGGAAGGTTGATAAGTCCAGGGTCCCCGAGAAGGAGAAAGGGGTCCCAGGCTCTCAAGGAGGGAAAAAGGACAATTTTTTTTTTTTT
>SJYV01024926.1:234076-269571 GCA_006410875.1 Neotragus pygmaeus | reverse complement strand
CCCCTCCTCCCCAGCTTCCTTACTTGACCATATTTTTCACCGTAACTGTTTATGATCCACTCGTTTCCTCATCTCTCATTGACTCCATCTGTGCTTCTTTGGTTCTGCCACTGAGATGACTAGGGCACAGGTCTTCAGAGGCTCCTGAATCATTCATTATTTACAGCTTTAAGCAAAGTCTTCAGACCTTTAGACTTCCCTGGTGGCTCAGACGGTAAAGCGTCTGTCTACAATGCGGGAGACTTGGGTTCAATCCCTGGGTCGGGAAGATCCCCTGGAGAAGGAAATGGCAATCCACTCCAGTGCTATTGCCTGGAAAATCCCATGGACAGAGGAGCTTGGTAGGCAACAGTCCATGGGGTTGCAAAGAATCAGATATGACTGAATGATTTCACTTTCCTTTCCTTTTCCTTTCAGATCTTTATCTCCAACTTCTGAAGAACAGCTCAGAATAGTCTCTTGGCTAATTCCCTGGTGGCTCAGACGGTAAAGCGTCTGTCCACAGTGCAGGAGACCCGGGTTCGATCCCCTGGAGAAGGAAATGGCAGTCCACTCCAGTACTCTTGCCTGGAAAATCCCATGGACTGAGGAGCCTGGTGGGCTACAGTCCACGGGGTCGCAAAGAGTCGGACATGACTGAGTGACTTCACTTTCACTTTTCACTGAGAGTCAATTCCTAGGAAGGTTGATAAGTCCAGGGTCCCCGAGAAGGAGAAAGGGGTCCCAGGCTCTCAAGGAGGGAAAAAGGACAATTTTTTTTTTTTTTTTCCTACATTGCTTTGTCTTAGTATAACCATGTATCTTTCTTGAGGATATGTTTCTTCTTAACAAGAACATTCTGACTAATCTTGTTATCTTAAAACTTGTATACTGTGGCAGTGAGTCTGGTAAGATCTTTCTATTGTTAGTTCTAACCCTGTTATCTTAAGATGTATGTTGCGGGAGTGGATCTGACAAAAGTATATAAGGCCTTGCTAAAGCTAGCAAGGAGGGGGGCACTCTCCATCCCCCTTCTGATGTCTATGTCAGAAGCTTTCTCTGTACATTTTAATACTTTAATAAACTCTGCTACACAAAAGCTCTTGAATGATCAAGCCTAGTCCCTGGTCTCAAAGCTATATCTTCCTCTTTGGAGATCACGGATCTGACATCACTCACTGTAAGCTATCACTACCAGCTCTACCCCGACTCCTGTGAGCCTCACAGAGCACTCCACACACTGGCAGGCTGGTGCTGCCCGCCTGTACCACCTCTGCTGGATACACGTCTTCCTGCCTCCCGGGATTCCATCCTGTTCTCGCCACTGCCTGGTGCACCACTCCCACCCTTTGTCACCTGGTCAAGCTTCAGCGCCAATGACTTCCTTCAGGCGGGTGCCCCTGAATAATGTTTTTCCAGGTGATGCCCTGGCCTGGATTCTTCATTAGAAGATGCCCTTGTGACCTCAAGGGCAGCAACCCTGTCTCATCCATGGGACCTCAGGCCCAGAGTTGCTTGCTAAAAATGTGAAAGTGAATTATGAGTCTTCAAAGGAAAGCAAGTCCATTCGTTAGTTGTTCCCAGATGTGAAGTGTGCTTTTTGGCTTAGTAAAAATAAATAAAAGGTGCTTGAAAAGAAGAAAGTGTTGCATAAGGTATTTGCACAGAATAGTTTAAAAGCCTAAATAAATAATTACATCATTGGCAAAATATCAACTAAGTTAGAAAGGGAAATTCAAATGAAGTCATCCTAGAAGGGCATGAAAATTTGAGTCTTTGATATTCTCTAACTTGAAGTCAGCTAGTTTCTCCAGGAATTTTCTAGTAAATAAAACCAATGGTTAGTAATACGTACCATCTCATGGCAAAATGTCTTAGAAAATGTTCTTTAAAATACAGCTTTGAGGTACAGTTCCTCTTCATTCCCCTCTTCCTTGTTTTTTAATCACCAGTATCCGTACAACCAATACCAGCTAGGTAAGAATAAAAAACTTGAGAACTGATTCTCTGTAGCTCTATTGGACTCACAAAGCAAACTGTAGGTATTATGACACACTTGGAATCACTTTGCTACCAAGTTTATACTTCAATAAATGTTCAGTATGGTCACAAAATATTGGCTGCAAACGGCAGGCTGTAAACCAGGATGTACAGGATAGTAGGATCCTATTTTTGAAGGAATAAAAAAAGACAAGCTGTCAAGAAAATATCTGGAAGGATGTAAAACAAAAATGTTACAAGTGGTAGCCACTCTGGCTGGTAGAATTTAAGTCTATGAAGTTTTTATTTTTCTTCCCATCCCCAATTATCATGTATCACTTACATACCCTATTGTAAAAAGCTCTTTAAATAATAAATAACTGAGAAGCATGTCAGAAACCTCAGTGATACCCTCTAAGTCTTCTTCACACTGTTCACCGCAGAGACATCATCTCGAGCTCTGAGCTCAGCCCTGAGACCAACCAGATCCTTAAGAAAACAAAGATAATGTTGCTGAGAGCCTAATGGCTTAACATAATCATGCAGAAAAGGTGCTGAAACTCAGGTATTGGCATTTTTGTGCCTGACAAAGTTTTCTAAATGCATTTTACATGTTCAATGAATATTTTTCATCTGTGTGTGTACATGTATGCTTAGTTGCTTCAGTCATGTTTGACTCTGTGCCACCCTATAGACTACAGCCTGCCAGGCCCCTCTGTCCATGGGATTTTCCAGGCAAGAATACTGGAGTGGCTTGCCATGCCTTCCTCCAGCGTATTTTCCTCACCCAGGGAATGAACCCACATCTCCTGCTCTCATGCATTGCAGATGGATTCTTTACCCACTGAGCCACCTGAAAAGGCCTTTTTCTTCTATCAATTCAGTTCAGTTCAGTGCTCAGTCCTGTCTGACTCTTTGCAACCCAATGGACTGCAACACCCCAGGCCTGCCTGTCCATCACCAACTCCTGGAGCTTGCTCAAACTCACATCCATCAAATCAGTCATGCCATCCAACCATCTCTTCCTCTGTAGTCCCTTTCTCCTCCTGCCTTCAATTTTTCCCAGCATCAGGGTCTTTTCAAATGAGTGAGTTCTTCACATCAGGTGGCCAAAGTGTTGGAGCTTCAGCTTCCGTATTAGTCCCTTTTAATGAATACTCGGGATGGATTTCCTTGAGGACTGACTGGTTGGATCTCCTTGGAGTCCAAGGGACTCTCAAGAGTCTTCTCCAACACCACAGTTCAAAAGCNGGTGAAGGGAGGCTAGTTGTCCGACGCGTGGGGTTGAGAAAGCAGAAACTGCGAGCCTGTTGCACGTGGCATTCTCCCTCTCGCGGTGCGCAATGCTGTATGTAGCACACGCAAAGTGCCTGGGAAGTGGTGCTTGCTACCAGCTCTGAGGGCCTGATGGAACACACTTGTCCAGCCAGCCTGCTCTCACGGGACCAGGGGGTACAGGTGAGAGGCACCCCTGCTCTGGGCCACGGAGAGCTGACCCGAGGGAACCAGACACACTCAGACGAGGAGGCCTTGGGGAAAACGCAGGATGGCCCCCGTCGTGGTTATTCTTGTCAGTGGTCCAAGTGGGGAATGACTGACGCCTTGTTCCTCTGACACGAGGTGGAAGGGAGACAAATAACCAAGGATGATGAAAGGACTGCCCTGGTGGCCCGGGAGTTAAGACTCTGCACTCCCAACGCAGCGGGCCTGGGTTCAATCCCTGCTCAGGGAGCTAAGACCCTGTGTGCCACATGGGTGTGGCTGAAATAAAAATAAAGTGAAGTCGTGAAGTCACTCAGTCGTGTCCGACTCTTTTGCGACCCCATGGCCTGTAGCCTACCAGGCTTCTCGGTCCATGGGGTTTTCCAGGCAAGAGTACTGGAGTGGGTTACCATTTCCTTCTCCAGGCAGATCTTCCTGATCCAGGGATTGAACATGGGTCTCCTGCATTGTAGGCAGACACTTTACCGTCTGAGCCACCTAAATACTCTATAAAATAAACTTTCTTAGAAAAAAGGGAGGTGAGGCAAGGAGGGGTCTGCTCATCGGTCTCGTGTGGACGGCAGCCCCACTGCTGTGTTTGAAGCGGTTCAAGGCAGGGAGACGCGCTTCCGAGGACTGCTGTGTGCTGGCCGAACCCGAACGCACACACTGCCGCAGGTGCTCGGCTGGAGCAGCTTTGTCTCCAGGAAACCGTGGCCCAGGGAAGGANTCTAGGTTGGTCATAGCTTTTCTTCCAAGGAGCAAGCGTCTTTTAATTTCAAGGCTGCAGTCACCATCTGCATTTTGTTTGTCACTCAGTCGTGTCTGTTTGCAACCCCATGGACTGCAGCCCGCCTGGCTTCTCTGTCCATGAAATTCTTCAGGCAAGGATACTGGATGGGTTGCCATCTCCTGCTCTGTGATTTTGGAGCCCAAGAAAATAAAGTCTCTCACTGTTTCCGCTGTTTCCCCATCTATTTGCCACTAAGTGATGGGATTGTTTTTTGAATGTTGACTTTGAAGTCAGCTTTTTCACTCTCCTCTTTCACTTTCATCAGGAGGTTCTTTAGTTCCTTTTCACTTTATGCCATAAGGGTGGTGTCATCTGCATATCTGAGGTTACTGATATTTCTCCCAGCAATCATGTGATTCATCCAGCCCAGCATTTCACATAATGTACTCTGCATGTAAGTTAAATAATCAGAGTGATGATATTTGGCCTTGACATACTCTTTTCTCAATTTTGAACTAGTCCGTTGTTGCATACAGATTTCTCAGGAGGCAGGTCAGGTGGTCTGGTATTCCCATCTCTCGAAGAATTTTCCACAGTTTGTTGTGATCCACACAGTCAAAAGCTTTAGCATAGTCAGTGAAGCAGAGCAGATGTTTTTCTGGAACTCCCTGGCTTTTTCTATGATCCAATGGATGTGGGCAATTTGATCTTTGGTTCCTCTGCCTTTTCTAAATCCAGCTTGAACCTCTGGAAGTTCTTGGCTCAGGTACTGTTGAGGCATGGCTTGGTGAATTTTGAGCGTTACTTTGCTAGTGTGTGAGATGAGTGCAATTGTGTGGTAATTTGAGCATTCTTTGGCATTGTCTTTCTTTGGGATTGGAATGAAAACTGACCTTTTCCAGTCCTGTAGCCACTGCTGAGTTTTCCCAATTTGCTGGCATATTGAGTGCAGCACTTTCACAGCATCATCTTTTAGGATTTGAACTAGCTCAACTGGAATTCCATCACCTCCACTAGCTTTGTTCATAGTGATGCTTCTTAAGGCCCACTTGACTTTGCACTCCAGGATGTCTGGCTCTAGGTGAATGATCACACCATTGTGGTTATCTGGGTCATGAAGGTCTTTTTGGTATAGTTCTTCTGTGTATTCTTGTCTCCTCTTCTTAATATCTTCTGCTTTTATTATATCCATACGTTTCTGTCCTTTATTGTACCCATCTTTGCATGAAATGTTCCCTTGGTATCTTGAATTTTCTTGAAGAGATTTCTAGTCTTTTCCATTCTATTGTTTTCCTCTATTTCTTTGCACTGATCACTGAGGAAGGCTTTCTTACCTCTGCTTGCTATTCTCTGGAACTCTGCATTCAGATGGATATATCTTTCTTTTTCTCTTTTGCCTTTCACTTCTCTTTTTTTTTCAGCTATATGTAAAGCCTCCTCAGACAACCATTTTGCCTTTTTGCATTTCTTTCTCTTGGGGATGGTTTTGATCACAGACTCCTGTACAATATTATGAACCTCCATCCATAATTCTTCAGGCACACTATCAGATCTAATCTCTTGAATCTATTTATCACTTCCATTGTATAATTGTAAGGGATTTGATTTAGATCATACCTGAATGGTTTAGTAATTTCCCCCACTTTCTTCAATTTAAGTCTGAATTTTGTAATAGGGACTTCATGATCTGAGCTACAGTCAGCTCCCAGTCTTGTTTTTGCTGACTTTACAGAGCTTCTCAATCTTTGGCTACAAAGAATATAATCAGTCTGATTTTGGTATTGACCATCTGGTGATGTCCATGTGTAGAGTCATCTTTTGTGTTGTTGGAAAGGGTGTTTGCTATGACCAGTGTGTTCTCTTGGCAAAACTCTGTTAGCCTTTGCCCTGCTTCATTTTGTACCTCAAAGCCAAACCTGCCTGTTACTCCAGGTATCTCTTGACTTTCTGCTTTTGCATTCCAGTCCCCTATGATGAAAAGGGCTCTTTTTTGGTGTTAGTTCGAGGAGGTCTTGTAGGTCTTCATAAAACTGTTCAACTTCAGCTTCTTCAGCATTAGTGGCCAGGGCATAGACTTGGATTACTGTGATATTGAATGGTTTGCCTTGGAAATGAACAGAGATCATTCTGTTGTTCTTGAGATTGCATCCAAGTACTGCACTTTGGCCTCTTTTCTCATCTATACTTAGTGCCCAATTCTTCCAGACTCAGTTCATGTGTAACCTCATCTGAGAATCCTTCCCTGATCGGTATGATTTGGGCTGAGGTCCTGTAATAGAAGAATAACCTGACTCCATGTTGGGTCTATTCCTTTAGCTCTAACCCTTGTGCTGTCTTGTCTATGCTCAGTCACACTGACTCTGCACCTTTTGTAAAGGAGTTTCCTATATCCTGAAATATACATGACAGCCCATTCTCAAAGCTCTGATCTTTACTATTCATATAGAGATAACAAGATGCAGAACAGAATACAGTGACTGTCTTGTTGGAAGTTTATAGGAACAATGACCAGCAAGAACAAGGGATTCTGGCATCAAGAAGTTTGCAACAGCCAACCACACCCTCTCCCCTTTTAAAAGAAGCCAGAATTCTCGCTTGGGTAAAACGGTTCTTTGGGGCACCAGTCCACCATCTTTTCTGCCTGCTGGCTTTCCAAATAAAGTGGCTATTTCTTGCTCTAACACCTTGTCTCTTGATTTATCGGCCTGTTGTGCAGTGAGTAGTAGAAACTTAGACTCGATTACAAGTCTTCCTATTTGTTCTTGAACTCTGCACATGTCTATCACTCCTGCATCCTCTCCCCTGCATTGTAATACCATCTTCCTGTCTGTATTCCCAGCTGGACTCTGTGCTCCAACTGGGTGGCTACTTTCCTTCTTTGCTTATCACCTGTAGCATGAGAACAGTGCCTGATGAGGCAACAGACATTCAACAACCATCAACAGAATGAATTAATCCACCCATAGAGAGTACTCTGCTACATCCCAGGTAAATCAGGATGCTCACTTTTGCATGAGGTACATTCAGTATTCTGCCTTCCCAGAAGCAGTAGGGACAGAATAGTCAATGAACTGACCTGAAAAGTGTCTAGAAGCCTTTTAGTTAGACAGGGGTAGCCTAGGTAGGATTGCTCATGAGAAGGCAGCAGGAAGTTGTGAGTTGAAGTTCATGCAGAACGTTGAGAGAAAAAAGCAGACAAGACTTTCAGAAAGGGAACACTGAGATCAAGGGCAGGGGCAGGAAAAACATGATATGTTTAGACAAAGACATCACACATCTCTCTAAACCTCCCCACTCCCCCCTTTGGCCTAACTCTTTCACTACCTTTACCATCATTATTCTGTCTTTGTCCCTCTTAGATCGAGGTCCTGGGAGGAAGAATATATCTTTCCTGTTCAGATCAACAGTGATTTCACCTACTGTTAGGTAAACAATAACAGTATTGTTTACTTTCTATGTCAACAATAAATTGTGTATTTATAACTTTATGTTATGTTGTAGATGGTATGGGGCTATGTTCTTTATCCTAGTATAGAGAACAGTGCTATAACTTTAATTCTGGGCAGTTCCAAAGTGCCATCCACATCAAACATGTTGGATTGATTCATGTCTGTCAAGAATCTCACCTAACACAGAAGACATAGAACTATCTTGGAGCTGCGGGTCACAGAACACTGGGCAGGGTAATTTTCCTAGTCAAGGATGCACCTTCAGGCTCATCTGGGTCAAGGGGTGCTTAGTACTTGAGCAAGTACTGCCTCTGGTGACCATCATTCCTGCTTTCCTATGATAAGTCCTGTGCTGCCTGTTAAGGGTTTAGTGAATTGACCTGCATGGGTCTCCGGACCTTGGGATTAGCAGATCTATTGTTAGAGGGGTCTCCTTCCTTACCTCCCCTTTTATCTCCACCAGCTAAACAGTCAGAGGTTCTCACTATTCACTTAGTTGAACTGCATGCATTTATCAGAACAAGTTTACATTGTGTTTCCAACCATGAAAAGCTTTGTTGCCATCACTGAAAGGCGAGTAAATAGAGGCAAATGATTCAAAAGACAGACCTTGTTCTCTGAGTCATGTTCCCCAGGCAGCTGACCCTCATGAGTGGACACTAACCTCAGAGTAGCTAGGGCCAGCAGAACCCTCATAGCTTTCAAATGTCCATTCTGCACACAAGTAAAGGACGATTTTGTTTTGCAATAATTAAGGGAGGTTTTATGAAAAAGTATATATATGACTGAATAGTAAGTTTTTTAATATTAAAAATTACAATATCACAGCCTGAGTATACTATTTATGCAAAGGATGACTGTTCCCAGGGACTGGATGCCTATATCACCAACAGGTTGGTGACTATGAAATGCAAAATATGACCTTACTATTAAGTCCAAAGCCACTTTTCTTTTCCCAAAAGGAAAGGAGCCCTCTTCATCCTATTCAGAATAGAATGTGATAATGTGGTCTAGCTTAGTACTTTAAATCTAAAAAGAACCAATAAGACTTCTAAACATGAACTGTTGCTGCTAAGTCACTTCAGTCGTGTCCGACTCTGTGTGACCCTATAGATGGCAGCCCACCAGGCTCCCCTGTCTGCGGGATTCTCCAGGCAAGAACACTGGAATGGGTTGCCATTTCCTTCTCCAATGCATGAAAGCGAAATCACTCAGTCGTGTCCGACTCTTTGTGACCTCATGGACTGCATGAGCATGCCCAACTTATTAATTATTCTTCTTATATCTTCATTGTTCATATTGAAAAAAGAGGATTGAACTAATCTTTATCGTTTGGCACCAGGATTCTGGGATTTAATTATTTTGACTTTTATGTATACATATGCATAACAATTACATAGATTACATATATTTAAGTGTATAAATACACATATAAAGTATAAAAATATATCATTGCTCTGGAAGTCAAAGCCTATGGAACAGACACACAGCCAAGTGGTCTGTCTAAAATTCAGGACATTTGATAGCCAGTATGCATGAGTTGTTCTCTAGCAAATCACAAATTCTTTATACTCACACTGACTCTCTTCTGAGCAAAGCACTGCTAGTCACTAAAATAATACAGCGCCATACACACTCTGCTGTGAGACTCTTGGTCAAGAAAGAATCACGACCACGATGAAGAACACAGACCTTAAAGAGTTCCCACAGTGCTCACGTCAGTTCGGAAGGCGTGTCCCCACTGAGGGGCTCTCGGTGGCACCGCCCATCTTCCGCATCCGGGCTTCTGTCTTTCTTTACTTCCGTTTCAGCCATCACTCCTGACAGCTCCAGCTGGCTTACTGAGGACCCTAAAATATGCCTGACTGAGGGTCTCCCTGGCCTCAGCCCCACCCTGGGTCACCCTCACAGCCTTGCTACTCAATGTGTGACACCAGGCAGGGCATCTAGGAGCTGCTGGAAAGGCAGTCGGAGCCTCAAGTGATTCCTACCCAGAGAGAAATAGAGAAGCTACTCCAGACTTCACCACACACGATGGGGCATCATCTGTGACCTCTAGAAACAAAGCAGATTCTCCAACAAACCTTCTTTGCAGACCTGCGTGCCGCCACGCGTGCCCACGTATCACTCTCTTCTCTAGAAATCCAGAGTAGTCGCCTTCACGCTGCCCGCCATGGGGCCCTCCTCCCTTGCGCTCTCTGTAGAGCTGCTCCTGGAAGTCCACTGATGCTTTTTCCCCTCTTCCTCAGCAGGTGTGACACCAGCAGCCTCAGCCCCAGCCCTGGGCCTCCTCCCTTGGGCTCCCAGGCTCTGAGGTCCCCGGGGACTTGGCCTTTGGCAGGCCTGTTGGGTTCTCTCTCCTGTGGGAACCCAGGCAGCAGCAGTGAGCTCGACAGCAGAGGCCACAGTCAAGACGAGGGATCATAGCAGCTAATACAATCTTAGGCCAAAGCACTGGCAATGATTAACATGCCGGGCACATCACAGATGCGGTGTCTGGGGGGACTTATGGCTAAAAACAGGCCAGGGAGCCACAGAGTCACTTGAGAGTTTAAAGACTGGTCACTTTTGTAAGCCGGAACAGGCAAAGGGTTCAGCACACATCGGGAGCTCAATAAAAATAGATTAGATGGTGTCAAGAACGCCCACAGTCAAAGTGTGCATAGACACACACAAACACACAGCCTCCCACTTGGGATTCCAGACACACGATGCTGGTGGTTGAGTGGGGAGGACAGTTGTGACCAATGGCAAGTCGGGGGAAGGGGTGGTTGGGCAAGAAGATAAATCCTGTCCTGCTGAGCTGACAGAAGGTAGCTGGGCTGGATGTCCAAACGTGTCGTAGAACCATAACCCTCATACGTCCATGGCTCCCTTTCCACAGGTCTGACCATCCCTGCACTACCCCAGACTGACCACAGCCCTCTGGGTACCCAGCTCACCAAGGCAGACGTTAAAACGTACTGAACTTTGGAAGAAATGCTTAAATATATATCCTTTTAGTTATTATATCTATTTTATATTATAAATATAATAGATGCCCACTGTAAAAAACAACAACAACAACAACAAAAAACTAGAGAATAAATAAAGGAAAGCAAGAAAAAAGCATCACCTGTAACTCAGAAAGAATCATGGCTACAGAAACAGTAGTTCTTTCCTTCTAGTCTTGCCAGTTTATTTGTTTACAATAGAGAATGGAGGGTAAACAATTTAGTGTATTCTGACCTTCCCCGCCTGCCCCAAGCATTATAACAATGACATTTCTTAGGAGAGAACTTTAAACTGTGGATGGTTTGTTATTTGCAGCAAAAACTCTTCAGAAAATGTCAGAAAGGTTGCATACTTAGGAGACTGTTTCCATTCTCAGTAGGCCAGAGAGCAGGGAACCACGGGTGGACAGCCTGGTGGGAGTGGCAGAGAAAGTAGCAGCCAGCCCCTAGGAGCACTCTGGCAGGAAGCTGACCCCTATGAAGCCCTGTTCCCCACCACACCTCCTCCACCAGCCCAGATCCTGTTCTTCTGACTAACCTGGCTCAACCCTGCATGCCCACCTTCCGAGTCTCCAGCCATGCTCGGAAGCTTCTGTAATCTTCCTGCTAGCCAAGTGGGGATTGACTGCTGGTAAGAGAAAAGGGAGGCCCTGAATCCACTGGAGCAGGGAAAGAAGTATTCTCAGATGCACATTTAGAGCTCATAATGCCCTGTAACTCTTGGTGCATATGGTAGCTCACGTGCAAATGACCTTGCAGCCACTGTGATACACCTTCTCCACTTGGCTGCTGAGAGAGAGGACTCCTGGCTTTTCTCCCCCCAAGGGTTGCTCCTTCCCAGTATCCTGGGCTGGGTCTTTCCCTCATCCACTGTTTAAGCTGGGATGCCCCAGGATCTGCCTTCCTGCCTTTTCCCTGTCTGCACTTTCTCTGTAAGCAGTCTTACCTAGCCCCAAGATTGTAAACGCTTGCTGAGAATTTCCAGGTGTTCAGCTCCTCCCCAGAACTCTGTCCCAACCACTAGATTCAGTGCCCAGTGTGCTCCTGGCTTCACCACTGAAAGCGGCAATGCCTTTTCAAGATCCAGCCTGACCACGAACTCCTAATTTCTCATCCTTGCTTATCTGCTTTTCCCTCTTAATGCCAAATGCACTCGGATGTTCAGGCTAATATTCTTGACTCCATCATTGACCCTTTTCTTTCCGATGCCCCACAAGTAAGCTGTCCATTAACCTCAGTGGGGCCACTCTTGGCAGATATCCAACTGTGGTCCACCAATTCTGCAACTCCCAGCCTATCATCTTTCATCTGGACAAACTTCCTACTGACTGATCTCTCTGCCCATAACCATGCTTCTCCAGTGCTGATTCTACAAACAGAAGCCAGAGCAGTTCTGTTCCTGTGCAAATCATGGCACTCCCAGCTTCAAACCCCTCCAGTGGTTTCCATCACATGCAGAGCAAAGCCAAGGTCCTAATTAGGACCCACGTCCTGAGGCCCTTTCCTCCATTCACCTCCCAGCTGAACAAGGGAGAGACTGCTTTGAAGACAACCCAGAGGGCAGTACTGGTCTCACATAAAGAATGGTCTCGCCTGGAACCTCTCCAATAGCCTATGTCCTCAGCCACAGTGGCTGGGGAGAGGCTGTCTGAATAAGTATCCTTCATTTTTACTTATATAAAATTAATTTTTATGATTATAGACATCTCAAAAGATCCTGAAAAAAACAAGAAAGTATAAATACAATAAAAATCAAAATGTCAAAGAGCCAAAAGATAACTATTATTAGCATTACTATTTTGATCTAATTTCCTGCCTTTCTATTCTATGCAGTATTGACATTTTTCAAAAAGTAGATTATTCTATGCTGATTTGATCTTCCTCTTTCTTACATGTCTTAAACATTTATCATCAATAATATCTTGGGAAATTTTAATTACACAGTAGTCCCTTGGATGAATATATCATCAATTACTCAGTTCTTCACTGTTGAAAATTTAGCTTGTTTGTTGCAGCAATAGAAAAGCTTGCACATAATCTGGTGTACAGAAAGGTTTATTTCTTTAGGGTATAATCTTGAAAATAGAATTACTAGGTAAAAGGGTATGAACATTTGAGGCCTGATATACATGGTCAATGGCAGGAACATACATTACATTCCAAGCAGCAATATGTCCCTGAGCTCAACCTTTATCTCCAATTATGCCAAGTTCACACCACCTGGATGTACGAACATCGTCACAAGCCAGGAACTGGTCTGAGGAACCTTACCCTTGTGTGCAAACCAGCGCCCTGGCCAGTTCCTCCACCATACCCACATCAGTCCAGTTTCCCAGGCTAGAAACCTCAGTTTTTTCCTCTCTCTCTGTCTCTCAGCAGGTCCCCCTGCACCCCCAGCATGTGGACACATGCACGTGTGCACACACATACACATGTGCTTTCTCTTGGGGGGGGGGGAGCTTCTCCATTTCCATTGCTTTCCAGTCCCCTCTGAGGCCTCATCACCTGCACTGGCTGGTGGTTTCATCACCACTTGTCACCCCTGGACAGAACTTCTTCACTGTCTATGCCTGTGAATCAACTGGGGATATTGTTACAGTGAAGATCACTATTCTACAGAATAATACAATGGTTACACAATCATCCTGTCCTCTCTGCTAGATTATAGGGCCATTAGTAGTGGGGCAGAATATTAACCAACTCTGTCGAACTAGATGAATTCAAGCCCAAGTCTTTCTGACTGAGTCACGTTAATGCCTAATCTAGGTAGAGAGGGTATAACATAGCAGGGCAGGGACAGGTATGTGTGTGTGTGTGTTTTCCTACTTACATACCATCCCTAAAACAAATGTCCATTTGCTAAGGACTCTTTGAAAGTTGATCTTTAAGGACTCTAAAGAGAAACCAGGATTGAAGTGCTATGTGTGAAAGCTGCTACTTTTATTCTATTCTTCAGGCAAGGGGTTTTCTGCTAGGTCAACATCCCTTTTGAAGTTTACACCAAGAAAAATATACACAAATTAAATGGCAGTGGCAATTTACAGTAAAACAGAAAATCCTGCTCAGAGAAGAAAACAACCTGAAACATATTACATTTCAAACCTCTGAAAGTGGGAGTTCAAATGCCTAAATCATGGCTTCATGACTCAGTTATACTACAGAAACAGCATCCCTTCAGACAATCATTCCAATATTACCAAATCTTGAAAACATTTACTTTGGGTTCACTCTGTTTCCCATATGGTGGACATAAGACTAGTTAAATTTGCAAGAGTGATCCTACACCAGAACAGGTTCTATTTAAAAATCCCTTTATCATGTGGTTACAAGGATATCATTAAAATAAATATTCATGGAGGCCTATATCTGTTCTTAAAACATGGAATAAAGCCTGAATTCCATTAAACTCCCTGCACAGTGCAGAGCAACATGTCTGGAAGGCAAAAAAGCAGCGATTGTTTGTCATTATCTGTGTAATCTAGGATTTAAGTTCCTGATGATGGCAGATGGTTATAAATTTCTCCAGCAATGCTCAAGGCAACAGTGCCGATGAAATCTTCTCTAACTGTGGCAAGCGTATGTTGACACAGATATTTATATTCAATTTGCCAGGCAGGGCACATGTATATCCAATTTTGTTAACCCTGTAATCCTAATAAACAAAATCAATGTGCCAATGTTGGATCTTTCAGGTATGTAGTAATTTTCTTAACTTTATACTTGCAGACTAGACTAGTAGAGACTTTTTCTTTTAAAGATGAAGATCCTCCAAAAAGAAAAAAAGTGCAGTTTCCCAGAAGGAAACCAGATGTTTAAGTTTTCTTCTCAAAAATGATGTGTGTGTGTGTGTGTGTGTGTGTGTGTTTTGTTTTTTTTAAGGCCATCGTTATTTTTAAGCTCAAGTTTCTTTTTCTTCACTCCTGAAATTTGCACCACAATAATCTGTTGAAATGTTCACTCTTCTTAATGGAAGAAATCATGATAACCTTACTTTGGAACAAAGAAAATATTTCAATTTGGATCAGAGATTGTTGCCACATTAGCAAGATTCAAGGGTAGTGAGAACTATGTCCTTCATTCTCTCATAAGTGAGAGTCATTTCAAAGCCGATTTTGTAGCTTCTAATAGAGCTCAGGGAGAAAAATGATTAAAAACTTTCTTTCTATCACTGTCTGCCTCATCGATGCCTTTCAAGACATAAATATTTTTCATTCTTCAAATAAATATTTTGTCCAGAATTTGACATGGTATAAACAAACATTTCTGTCCATGGACTTCCTGATTTAACTTGTGCTATCACATCTCTGCTTTCAAACTGTGATGTTGGAGAAGACTCTTGAGAATCCCTTGAACAGCAAGGAGATCAAATCATCCATCCTAATGGAAATCAGTCCTGAATATTCACTGGAAAGACTGATGCTGAAGCTGACGCTCCAACACTTTGGCCACCTGATTCCAAGAACTGATTCAATGGAAAAGACCCTGATGCTGGGAAAGACTGAAGGCAGAGGAGAAGGGGGCGACAGAGGATGAGATGGTTGGCTGGCATCACCGACTCAATGGACCTGAGTTTGAGCAGACTCCAGGAGGTGGTAAAAGACAGAGAAGCCTTGGCGTGATGCAGTCCATGGGGTCACAGAGTCAGATTCGACTTAGTGACTGAACAACAACAACAGTCCCATCTCTGGAAATGAGATTTGGGATAAGCTCTCTCCTTGATCTATGATGAGAGAACTGCAGAGGCTAGTCAGTGATTTTCCATCTTCCCTGCCTCTCAAAGTGTCCATTCACTACAAAGTATGGCTTATTTGCTTCTTCTCATTCATAAGCTTTCCTGAGTTTCACAGTTGAGGGCAAAGATATTTAACTTTAAATAATTTTTTATAGCTGTGATGTAAATTGAGGATAAACATGCCACACACACACACACATACACACACAGAATTTCAGGAAAAAACTTGAACTATTCTTAATACTAATGGGATATTGTTCCTCAAGCATACTATCCAATGGGCTTGACTTCTTTGATATTGTGCCTTTGAGCTTTTTGAAATGTAATTGTTAATGGCCTATTCAAAGAGGTTTATTTACCTTAGATATATACCATAATACGTGGCTGGTGTCATAGTTGAACCTTAATAACATAGAAACAAATAGCTTCCCTTCCAAAAAAAAAAAAAAAAAAAACTTGCCCACAGAATATGTCTGAGCCCTGGGAGGTCTGAAGTGGTGTTAGGTTACCTAACTTACCCGGGAAGGAACAGCAGTTATGGGAGCTTCCCCTTCACTCAAGAGCACCAGGCAATGAACAGAACTGACCTCCCAGTGTCCTTCACAGACGGAAACACACGGGAGATCAAAACTGACTCCTGATCACAAGGACTTGGACGGATCTTTCAAGGCCAGTGTGTTCAAGCCTTAGCCTTCAGGAAAGACCACACTGAAACTTAGCCAGGACATGGAACCATGAACCTTTGTCTGAAGACCTCTGCAGAGGATAACACCCTGTCTCTGGGAAAACGTGCAGTGTTTTTATACACCCTTCCTTCCTGAAAATACAATGCGGGCCCTTTTCTTGGTCTTTATTTAATGAACTGCAAGCATTTTCGTATATATTTTAGACAATAAAACCCATGTATGGTTTATGTTGCAGGTACTGTCTCTCAGTCTGCCCCCTTCATGGTATCTTTTGTAGTATTTTAAATCACTCTTGCAACTTTTTTTGTGGTCACTGAATTATTTGAAAGTAAGGTGCAGATATCTCTCCCCATCCCTCTGAGTTTCATCATGCATCCGCCCAAAGTGGCACTTTCTGTAGATTCACAATCCATGAAAATTAAGAGTTCCATAACACCATCTCATACCCAGTCCAAGTTCAAAGTTAACTAGTTGCCTTTTATGGGCTCAATCATATCTCCCCCAAATTCATATGCTGAAATCTGAACCCCCTAAACCTAAGAATGGGACTGTATTTGGAGATAGGGGCTTTAAATAGGTAAGTAGATTAAAATGAGGTCACTAGGGTGGGTCCTAATCCAAAATGATTCTTGTCCTTGTAAGATAAGGAAATTTGGAGAGACATACACAGATGAAACACCATGTGAAGTTACAGGGGAAAGACACCATCTACAAGCCAAGGTGAAAGGCTTCAGTGAAACTGGTGCCGACAACATCTTGATCTTGGACTTTTGGCCTCTAGAACTGTGAGAAAATTAATTTCTTGTGTTTAAGGGCACTCAGTCTGTGGCGTTTTGTTATAGCAGCCCAAGCAAACTGATACATTCTCCTAAGATTATGCTACATTTTGGGGATATATAACTCAGTCAAGGCTCACTCACTATATTTGGTTGTTATGGAAAAATTATGAGCTTTTATTTCAGACAAACTGGATTTCATATATGCATTTCCTCCTTGGTGTAAGCAAGTTCCTTATTTCCAGGCTTTCATTTCCTAGATGGAGACCACAACTAACCTTGTCTGATGCTGTTGAAGTTAGGCTGCTTGTGGTGAGAGCCGGAAGAGAAAACAAAACTATGAAAAGTGACTGGGCACAGAAAGCTTTCAGTAAATGTCCCTCTCATTCCTTGATCCAAACAGAAACCCCCCAATTTCTGTGTGAAGTAAAGATGAAGCGCTGATGACTACACCTGTTAGAATGATGAGGATGATAACGGACCTTCTGGCTTTTTTCACACAAACTAAAATTGTCCTGGCTGAATTTTTTCAAAGAGACTCTCCCTCAGCAGTCATGTCACCAGGCCCTACATAGTATGGAAGACCTTTACCCACGAGGAGTTGCAACCCGAATGGAAGTGGATTAAATCATTTGATTCACAATGGAAGGCAACATGTGAGAACTTTGGCGATGAACTTACTCACCACAGTAGCTCTGTGAGGTGGGGACTGTTTTCTCCTAACAGAACATAGCAGAGAGGAAAGTTGAGGGGATGGGGAGGGAGGCAGGGTTCTCCTGAGCAGGGGGCCCTTGGGGTGGGGTCAGGGACAGGACCCCAAGGACAAGGAGCAGGATGGCCCCAGGTCCCAGGCACCCACAACATAGGACTTCAAACAGGACAGTAATGGGGGAAAGAATGGGAAGAAGCTGGGGTCTTCTCATAGCGGCCAAGTGAGAATCTGCAGTAAATTCTCCAGGCATGGGCAATTCCTTTGGGTTTCCACATGGGACGTCCTCTCTGGGGCAATGCCTGCTGCCTCCCTAAAGAGGAAGGAAACCCAGACCTTCCTACTCCTCCACAGAAGGCTCTCGTGGGACATCAGTGCTTCTCAAGCTCCTTTTACGTTCTTCAACATGACTGAGGCTCCCGAAATGCCTCAGTTTATGGTTATAAATTCTAATATTGAACACATTAGAAACTAAAACTTTAAAAAGTTCAAAATCTGTAGTAATTATTAAAGAGACACTGTAAACCCACAAGTTCATCTGTCATATTTTAATGAAAAATAATATTTCTTAAACCAAAACAATTTCGTGAGGAGAGTGTCACTGTTTTACAGTTTCCTAAGTCTCTTGACATCATGGCATCTGGTCCCATCACCTCATGGGAAATAGATGGGGAAAGAGTGGGAACAGTGTCAGACTTTATTTTGGGGGGCTCCAAAATCACTGCAGATGATGACTGCAGCCATGAAATTAAAAGACGCTTACTCCTTGGAAGGAAAGTTATGACCAACCTAGACAGCATATTCAAAAGCAGAGACATTACTTTGTCAACAAAGGTCCATCTAGTCAAGGCTATGGTTTTTCCAGTGGTCATGTATGGATGTGAGAGGTGGACTGTGAAGAAAGCTGAGCACCAAAGAATTGATGCTTTTGAACTATGGTGTTGGAGAAGACTCTTGAAAGTCCCTTGGACTGCAAGCAGATCCAACCAGTCCATCCTAAAGGAGATCAGTCCTGGACATTTTTTGGAAGGACTGATGCTAAAGTTGAAACTCCAGTACTTTGGCCACCTCATGCAAAGAGTTGACTCAGACTGTGATGCTGGGAGGGACTGGGGGCAGGAGGAAAAGGGGATGACAGAGGATGAGATGGCTGGATGGCATCACCAACTCGATGAACCTAAGTTTGAGTGAACTCCGGGAGTTGATGATGGACAGAGAGGCCTGACGTGCTGCAATTCATGGGGTCGCAAAGAGTCGGACATGACTGAGAGACAGAACTGAACTGAACTGCAGTCTCTTGAATGTCTGGCTTTATCGGAGACAGCTGGGTTCTCGCATCTCCCTCTGCATTCAGTCTCTCACACTCTCATATGCCATGGCATCTTTGGAAAACACTGCTGCAGCCTCAGGAGAGAAGTGAGGGCAAAGGCAAACAGGGTCTTAGTATTCCTATAAAAACAGTTTTGGCCTCATGGACCCATGAAAGGGTCTTAGGGACCCATATTGGGACTCTGGACATACTTGAAAGAGTGCTAGAGTCTAAGGAAGCTATGCTTAGTCGCTCAGTTGTGTCCAACTCTTTGCCATCCCATGGGTCATAATCTTTCAGACTCCTCTGGCCATGGGATTCTCTAGGCAAGAATACTGGAGTAGGTTGCTCTTTCCTACTCCAGGGAAAGATGCTATAATTTTATTCGTGTATTTATTTTTGACTGTGCTGGGTCTTCGCTGCTGTATGAGCTTTTCTCTAGATGCGGAGAGCAGGGGTTCCTCCCTAGCTGCGGTGCGCGGGTTTCTCATTGCAGTGGCTTCTCTTGTTGAGGAGCACGGGCTTCAGAGCACAAGCTAGTTGTGGTGCATGGTCTTAGCTGCTCCACAGCATATGGGAATCTTCCTGGATCGGGGGTTCCACCCACATCTCCTGCACTGGTGGATTCTTTACCACTGAGCCATCAGGGAAGCCCCATCTTAATTTTTAAAGAGTGGGGGATAGGGGAAATGTAGCTAAGACTGAAACCCCATGAGTCCTGCTTATTCTTTTTGCTTAAGAATGTTTAAATTGGTGCCTATATGCTCCCAGAGTACTACCAAAGATTTTTGGTACTACCAGTACTACCAGTACTCCCAGAGTACTACCAAAGATTTATTGACGTTGGCCCATCGGCAGGAGCTCTCACAAAACTACGTAATGCTCTCCCCCCTTGCGAGGTTATTTAACTTGCAAAGTGGGGAAAAAAAGAAAAAAAAAGAAAAAACCTGCCCATCTGTTTTCCTCTTTGTGGCTGCACCTGTGTGGTTTAAGGCATGATAACATCAAATGTGACTTCAGGGCTACTTGATGAATTACACTAGGTAGGGCGAGGCCAAGGAAAAGAGAAGCGAAACTTCAAGAACATGTCCCTGACATACAGGATACCTAACAAATGACAGAAGTGGCCTCAGCAAGCTGAATCACTCATTTCCTACAGAAGAACAACAAAAGATGCTAATTAAGACTCCGTATCTACTGGCCACAAGAGGAAGTGCCACCTCCTCTTTGTTTGAGGGGCTGAAACAATGTAACTGACAAGGTCTTCATCCTTAGGAGGGGGAGGGTGCGACGATACAATTCGCTGGTTTTTAGGCACTTCGGAGGGACTGAAGCAAACAATTGTTGATTTCTTTTTTCCATTCAAGGGAAGAGCTTCTGACTTCCTGTGGTGGTAAAACCTCACGTGCATGTCTGTGACAGTGAAGCTTCAATAACACAGCCTTTGGACACATCTCCCTGTAACAAACCTGTCTGGAGGGGATGAGAGGGGAGAGTCTTGTGGACTCTACTTCAGGGAGAGGTGAGCTAGTGAAGGGTGTCTCCGTGGTGGGTCCAACTGAGTTACCTGGTTCAAAAATAGTGGTCCAGAGAAGCCTGGGTTGGAGAGTCGGGGTGGGGGAAGAATTCTTGAAACAGCTCAATGCTTTCTGAGAAGTTAAGACGTTCTAGCACCACAGACTGCCCCACGGGGGTGGGTTGGAGACAGGACACAGGACGGGTGCCCCACCATGCTGCACCCACAGCAGAACTGGCTTCAGTTACTTCAAGTTTTGCCATTTCCAAAGAAGTCTGTCACTGGGGATGCTTCCTCTTTGTCTCTGTACATAGAATGCTGTGCTGTGCTGTGCTAAGTCACTTCAGTCGTGTTCGATCGACTCTTTGCGACCCCATGGACTGTAGGCTACTGGGCTCCTCTGTCCATGGGATTCTCCAGGCAAGAATACTGGAGTGGATTGCCACGTCCTTTTCCAGGGGATCTTCCCAGCCCAGGGAGCGAACCTGCCTCTTTTATGTCCTCTGCATTGGCAGGTGGGTTCTTTACTAATAAAGCCACCTGGGAAGCCCCTGAACACAGAATAACAAACTATTATTCTCTGTCTTGGGGCTAAAGCCATTCATCATACCGCATATGGAATAGTGCTTTATATACATATAATAAATGTTCATATAACAGTTTTGCTTTTAAAGAGATTCATTCATTTGACAAAAGTTTCTTGCCTGGAAAATTCCATGGACAGAGAAGCCTGGTGGGCTATAGTCCAGGGAGGTCTCAAAGAGTCAAACACAACTGAGCAGCTGAGCAGGTGCACACAACATATACACACGCTTCTGACAACGTCACGGTATGACATTCTCATCTGGCTCTTGGCTTCCTTCCACCTGGTGTGACGTGCAGTGCAGGCTGGCACAACCAAGCAGATCCAGAGATGGACAGTCCTCAGGGGAAAGAATCAAGTGAGGGACCAGTAAGGGAAAGAGAGGCTCAAACGTGAGTTGCATTCAAAGTCAAGATCAACCGCACTAACAGCACAACTGGATTCAAGCGCGAGGTGATAAGGCATCACCCCCACAACCACGTAGTGAATGGGAGGTTGTACCAGGGGTGAGATGTCAGCTAGAGGGAACCCATCATAAAGGAAGGAGGACGAGATGTACAGCATGAATGATTACAACATGTATTTTGATAGCACTCATATTTAGAGACTTTAAATAGGTTATTATGGGCCCTATTAGTGCTCAATACCACCCTGTGTAGTGGTATTTCCAACAGCATTTCCCAGTTTTCAAACTGGGATCTCCTGTCGTTTAAACTGATTTGCACAACAAAACCCTGTGAGGCTAGCGTACTAAGAGGATTTTATTTGACAAAGAGGGAAGCTGAGGTCCCTTACTTACTGTGGTCTGGGGCAGGGGTGGGGAGGGGGCAGTCAGAATAGGAGCAGCTCTCTATCCTGACATTCTGGAACACATATCTCCTGGCATAACTGCTAGACACTTACTAGATATAAGCTAGATACTTATATCATTACTGTACATACTAGAGCTACCATTTGAGGACTCATATTTGCCAGGCATTGTTCTAAGCCCATTACAAACACTAACCCCATCACCCTTTGAAACAACTCTAGGAGCCAGTTACTATTATTAAATGCATCTTAACATTAGCAAACTAAAGCCCAGAAACTGAAGTCAGGAACATTGGAGATTCATTTCAAGGAAGAGAAGCTGGATTTTTTCTTCCTTACAGAGAATAGAATAAACAGCAGAGTTGTATTTTCCCCTTCTGGCGCTCACTTTCAATATCCACAGATGAGATGTGCCTGGGCTACAGTAAGAGAAAGTGCCCACCCTTCCAATCCAAGTTCCTTCTCTACCCCGTAACCCCAGCCTGACTCTTCTTCATTGCACTGGTCATTCTTGATAGCATTCCACTTTACTTGTTGATATTCGTCGCCTGCAGAGAATGCAGACTGCAGGAGGGCAGGTCCTCTGTTTTGTTCACCCTTGTATCCTAAGTGCCGACATGGCAAATAAAGGATGCCTGGCACAGAACAGGCAGGCACATAGACATTTACTGAATGAACACACACACACACACACACACACACACACACTCCTCATTACAGCAGAAGTCTAGAAAACTTAAAAAAAAAAAAGCTTAGTCAGTCAAAAAGATCTGGCAATTTAAAAGATAAGCAAAACAGAACACACAATTGGCTCTTTTCACCCTCACTTGGATTAAGAGGGTGTGGAGTGCCCGATGGTCAGAGAGGGAGTGACAGTGTTTATACAGAACCCTGCCCCGCTTGCATAAATACTGCAGGGGTCTGGGCAGACAAAGGACAGGCCAGGAGGCTGCAGCAATCTCTTGAGGGATGGGGACCTGCCAGATCTGGCCTAGGTGTGACCGGGAGCGGGCAGAGTTGGGCAGGCCACTGAGTCAAGGTGTCTTCCTGTGGCAAGAACATTATCAGGCTGCCCAGCATTTGGGATTTCCTTTCCAGGCTATAGCTTTAAGGAGTCCGGGTTTAGAACTCTTTCTAATGAACCAACTGGAATTCATCTTTTTCTTTCTCTTCATGCATGCGAACATCTCTTTTAAAAAAGGCAATAAAATGATCAAAATACACACAATAAAATAAACAGCAAGAATAAACACAAAGGCAAAAATAAATACACTAAAAATAAAAGATGGTTGTGTGACTATGACCGAATAAACATGGAATTTATACAGAAGACTCAGCAGCATAAATGTCAGTGTTAATCTCAATACGACAGCCTACATGTGTTAACACAACAGAAATACACCCTTAACTCAAAACACATCTTTCGAAAAAGAAATCAATTTACTCCAAACACTACAAGCAGTCCAAGCAGCAAATGGGTGTTTTCTGAGCCTTGGGTCTCTCGAGCTGTGGGCAGGGTGAAGTGGGAGGGAGAAAAAAAAAAGAACATTTCATCCTTCATGACTGATGAAACAAAGCATCTAGAAGCAAGTATTTTACCTCTCTGCCTGCTCCATACATGGAGAAGGAAATGGCAACCCACTCCAGTACTCTTCCCTGGAGAACTCCATGGACAGAGGAGCCTGGTGGGCTGCAGTCCACAGGGTTCCAAGGAGCTGGACATGACTGAGCGACTAACACACCACCGCTCCATACAAGCCACCCTTGGGTCCTCAAAGGCTCCCTGTTCCAAACTGCCTTCCTTTCTACTTCATCATCCACTCCCTTAGTATAGAGGGTCTCGGTGGATGTTGGGAATAAAGCTGAACTAGTTTAATATTAATGAATATTAATCAACACTGAGTTAATTCAAATGAAAACGTGTCAGAAAAATAGGTCTACCTTTACAATCTTCCATCAGTCTCTAAGGGAGCATGGATTCTGAGGTCTTCTGCTTGCTAAGCTGTGTGATGGCTCTGAGCAAGTACAAAGGTGGAGAAAGCTGGAAAACTCTTGGTGAGGGCAGAAGAGGGGAGACTGGGAAAGAACATGACCACACTTGATGGTGAAGACTCTTGAGAGTCCCTTGGACTGCAAGGAGATCAAACCAGTTCATCCTAAAGGAAACCAACCCTGAATATTCTTTGGAAGGACTGATGCTGAAGCTGAAGCTGAAGCTCCAATCCTTTGGCTCTGAAGGAACTCCAATCTTTCACATCCTTCCTGATGCGAAGAGCTGACTCATTGGGAAAGACCCTGATGCTGGGAAAGATTGAGAGGAGGAGAAGGGGGCAACAGGGGATGAGATGGGGACATGAGTATGAGCAAACTGCTGGACATAGTGAAGGAGAGGGAAGCCTGGCATGCTGCAGTCCGAGGGGTTGCAAAGAGTCTGACATGGCTACTGAACAATAACAGGGTTAGAGGACAGGTGGGATAGACCACTGAACAGAAGTGCTAAGGCTATGCAGAGGGACCCTGAGCACAGAGTAGAGATGACCTTTGAACCACCTCCCATCATGTCTTTAACCAACATGGATCTCTCAATAGATAGAATTTTGAGAGAAATCATCATTTGAGTCAAAAGGCCCAGGCTCTGTCCCCAAACCAAGTCTAAACTATTTCCACTCTCCACAGTTTTTTCCCTTGTTTTTCTTTCCTTTTTTTAGCCATGCCCCAGGCCTTGTGGGATCTTAGTTCCCTGACCAGGGATCGAACCCACACCTTCAGCAGTGAAAGCACAGAGTCTTAACCACTGAACCGCCAGAGAAGTCCCCTCTTTCCTCGTTTTCTGCTGCTACTCCCGTCAGCCCAAGTACATAAAAAGCCAGGGGTAACCAGAGGGAGATCTCCAGCAATGGCTGGGGAGGGGCTGCCCCACCTTCTGGACTGAAATTGTCCTTAGTAACTTGGAGACCCCCTGTACTCAGTACCTAAATGCATTTGGCCCATACGTGGAGGGAAATCGCCACTGCTTTTCAAAATATGTTTCATCAGGTAAAAACCTCTCAGATGTGTGCTCTCAGGTACACTCCCAATGCTTCTGTACATCATGAGGTCTGACGCTCTCCTACTCAATGCTCTTTTCCTTAGCATCTCACAAGAGCCAGCTATTAAATTTTGGGAATTTCGTGAGCCAGTTGTTAAAGTCATCATTAAAATGTAAGTAATGTAATCAAAATTAAACAAAAGTAGACATTGTGCAAACTCTTCACTTATTTTACTGTCATCTTTGCTCTTGAGGCTGTTGACATCTGTTTTCCCTATATGATAGAAATAGCACATTAATGACTAAAAATGTCATGATATTAAACATTTTTCTCCAACACTGAAAGTAGTCACAGCAGGAATATTTACACCATGGAAGCTGGCAAACACTACAAATCTGGGCTTTTATTTGTTCTCTTTATGTCTAAGAAAGTGATGGAGAAAATGCAAATACTCTAGATTAGAACATAAAAGGGTGTTACATCTGGAGCTGTTATACCGTTAAAAAAAAAAGCACCAAAAGTGAGGAAATATTCATCTAGCACTCAGTTCAGCAGAGGAGTATTGTGTCATTGACAAACAGCAAGAAGCTCTGACATATATCTTCAGGGTTTCACTTTTGTCATATTAATGTCAACAAAAATATCTAATAATATTCATGTTGAGGCTAAATTCACTTATTAATAAGTTGGTTATGAATATAAGAGGCTCAGCAAACATCAACAAAAACATCCCATGAGAATCAGTTTTTATTGTTGTTTGCAAATTGTGTGCTATACATCCCTTATTACCGTACAATTTATCTAAATTATATGCATGTATGTGTCTATGTATGTCTCCTGTGTGAATACACACACACCCACACAGAGCCACCCAACCTCAAAGGTTGTTAAACATTCACCAACTCACACCATACTCACTTTCCATCACCCTTTCAAACCTGTTCCCACACCCCAGGCCCTCCTCAAAACAATGCTTGCTGATATGCCCATCAATAAACTGCAGTCATTTGTCTGTCAAACGTCCTCAGAGAATGGAAGGAAATCCTTTGCATTTATAAACCCTGGTGAGCGGTCTGCTGCTTGGCCTCACAAGGGCTCTCTCACCAGTTGGCAGCTTTATTCTCCACTCACCATCAGCATCACCGTTCTTAATTTTCTTGGGCAGCTCCAGTTAGACCCAAACTGAGTTCTTTGGGAAATGTTGCCAGGGAGACTTAGAGTTCTGTATTACCAAGGCTTCCTATTAACCAACAGGCTTCTTCTGAAATTCCCCAGCCATCTGAGTAGTTAAAACACTTCTGAAGCACAAGCTTATTTTGCCACACTAGTAATTAACTGGTTAATTACTTCTCAACAATTTACTTTTAAACCTCACTACGACATCAAGTCTGATTTTGGAATTCCAGTAGAAGACAATTCCGTTGACTCAACTGGAGAATAAAAACGCTGTCTTAGCAAAAACTTTTTGAAAAGGAAGTCTCTTAATTCTTCCCTGGGCCACCGTGAAAACAAGTGTGATTAAAGTGATTGTAGTTCTTCAAATTCAGTGAAGCATAAGGGATTCTATAATCTTCACCAGTAGCATACCACCAAATGCATGTTTTTTTTAAACTTAACAAACCCTCCGACTCAGGATACCCTGTTAGAAAGGATTTCCTGTAATTCTCTGGGAACATGCAATAGAGAAAAACTCACTCAATCTAAATTTCTGAAAAATATACAGTTTAACTCAATTATGCTTTTTCAAATTTTTAATCTTGGTTAAAAAAAATTATTATCCAACATCTTGATTTTCCTTCTAATCCTCTCACTGATGTTTCAATCATTCCTCCCTCAGTTTAGGTCTTACTTCTAGAACTTTGCATTTACCATTTTTTTCCTATCATAGTAGCTTGAGAATATTGCAACTTCAATCATCTCTTGGATTTTAACTCAGTGCAAATATGGAGTCCTTCAAGCAGCTGTCTGACTAGGACACCTCTTTGACAGAAATGCAAGTTCTTACAAGACACTAAGCTGAAGGAGGCAAGTCGACCAGATCAGTTTTCAGCTGCTTCCTGACATCACCACGAATAACTGACATCCCATGACAATAACATCTTTAGCAGTTTCCTCTCCACAAGAGATCGTTTCTGATTTTAAGTTAGTAAACAGCCCTTGCCAGGATGAACTGTTTGATGGAAATGCCCGGTTGTTAATCAAACACCAGCATCTAATTTATCTGTAACGAAGTGGAGCATCCCGCCAGATGTTAAACATTGTCTTTTCTTCCCTTTAGAGAAGGTGCCCCAAGAGTCACTTGAATGCTTTGGTAGCTGTCATGAGCCCAGATTTGCAAGATACTCAAGCAGCAGAGTTCAGAGACCCTAGCTGTTGACTTTCTTTCCCTCTGTCATTTTCCTTGTCTCCTATCAAGAAAGTTGCACCCCAGCTAGCCACTAGGAGAAAACATTCTTCTTCAATAATGCAATCTTCAGTCTTAACTAGATACATTTGTCCCTCAGTATCTTCGGAGGGTTGGTTTCAGGAAGTTCCTGTAGATGCCCAAATTCCCAGATGCTCAAGTCCCTTGTATAAAACAGCGCAGTACATTAAATATTGTCATTCTCCCTATCCATGTGTTTTGAATCCATAGGTTTTGCATCCTCAGATTCAACCAGCCAACCTTGATCCTTGGTTGGGTGGATTCAACACCTGGGCATACAGAGGCCATAATGAAGATGACATTTCTCAGGGCTATGAGATAGGAGGAGCTTGGGTACCCACGAGCAGAGAGATGCCTACTAGCCTCGGACCTCCTCAGACCTGTGAGTCCCATGTAGCCCTCTCTCCCTCACTTGCATTGGAATCCAGTCCTAACTCATACACCAAGTATATTATGAGCATGAGATCTGAAGCCAGTCTTTTGGGCACTGATCCAATGCTGCCATTGATCTGCTGAATGTCTTTGGACACCTTACCTGTTTTTACACCTCAGTTTCCTCTTTATGGGCTTCCCAGCTGACTCAGTGGTAAGATTCCACCTGCCAATGCAGAAGACTCAGAAGATGCAGATTTGATCCCTGGGTCAGGAAGATTCCCTGCAGGAGGAAAGGGCTACCCACTCCAGTATTCTTGCCTGGGAAGTCCCACGGACAGAGGAGCCTGGTGGGCTACAGTCCACAGGGTTGCAAACAGTCAGACACGAGTGAACATGCAGCCATTTCCTCATCTTTGAAACGGGAATGACTGCATGTATTCAAAGTGCTTGTGAGCACAAAATGAACGAATACATGCAAAGCCTCCAGATCATTGCCTGAACTAGAGGACTCCTTGATTCAACAGGGAACTATAAGACAAGAGGCAAATGGGAACCAGAGGTAAAGCCTCAAAACCATTATCCTTGCCTTCTCATTCTCCCCATACTTGATCCCAGATGCCCTGCCCCTTCCAGTCTCCTTGGTCCTTATTTAGAATTCCCCTCTATTCATATAGCAGACTGCTCCCTGCAACCCCTCTTCAATCTGTTTCCTCTCACAAAAAAAAAAAAAAAAATCTAGCCTCTGTAAATTTCTCTCTATATTATTTTTCCTATTGTGAGAATTTGAATATGCAAATAGAGGGCTTCCCAGGTGGTGCTAGTGGTAAAGAACCCACCTGCCAATGAAGGAGACATAAGAGATGGGGGTTAGATCCCTGGGTTGGGAAGATCGCCCTGGAATAGGAGATGGCAACCCCCTCCAGTGTTCTTGCCTGGAGAATTCCATGGACAAAGGAGCCTGGAGGGCTACCGTCCATAAGGTCACAAAGAGTTGGACACGACCGAAGTGACTGAAAATACATGCACATACGTGCATATGACCAGACTTCCAGTGGGGAGATCTGGAAAGAAGAAGGAGGGGACGCTTAAAGCAGATGACAGCTTTTGGAGGGGTGAAGGTGGCCAAGCCGGAGCAAACAGAACTCTGCAGGGACTTGGGGGCTGGCTGGACAGTTGGGGATCCAGACATGTCACAGAGAAAAGGGCTCAAGGGTGTATGTTCAGGTACAAAGCTATCAGAGTTAGAGCTAACACTTTGGAACCCTCCGTGCTGTGGAGACGCACTGAACTTTGCTTGAGGTTATAGGTTATCCAAAGCTTTATTCACCTCAAATTCCAGACTAATCCGCCTCAGAGCAAGCTGCGGCCTTGGAAATAGAGGCAATTACTTCAAATCACAAAGTCAAGACGGTGCTTCCATATGTCAGACCAATGTCAGAGGAAGACCAATCTTGCAACTAAACCTACTGTGAGAAGTAATTTACCAATGTGTTACTGATAAGACCGGTTGTTACTTCAGAATGTATGAGGGTCCCCCATGTGCCTGACAGTAATCTTAATGGGATAGGCATCTAAAGCATTACTCCATCATTCTTTCAGAGGTTGGTAGAAATAGAGATCTAATTCTGGAAAAGTGACACAACCATCTACAGTGCCAGGAGAGCACAAAACCTGATTTTTATGGAACTGTTTTTGTCTAGTGTTTACTCAGAAGAGAAGGTAGAACTAGAAGGCTATTGGGGTTTTTTTTGGCCTTGTTAGAAGTTGTTCAGTTGTTAAGTCGCATCCAACTCTTTGCGACCCCATTAACTGTAGCATACCAGGCTCCCTTGTCCTTTACCATTTCCCTGAGTTTGCTCAAACTCAAGTCCATTGAGTCCATGTCGCCATCAGAAGACCCTCAAAGGTTTCATGGAAGCTAGGGGTTACCAAGTGGATGTCAGCCCTCCCCAGGCCTCCCTGCCCCTGTGCCCAGATTCTCTCTCTTCCTGTCCAGATGGCTCTTTGCGTTTTTTCACTGTTGTTCTGGTCCACTGTGCAGTGGGAAAGCAGTGTTTTGGTTTTACTTCTGAACAATTCTACTGCCCTTTTGAGGGCCAATTTAAAGAGCTTTAACTTCTAATGAGAGTCCCTTGGACTGCAAGGAGATCAAACCAGTCAATCCTAAAGGAATTCAAACATGAATATTCACTGGAAGCTGAAGCTGAATATTCACTGGATGCTGAAGCTGAAGCTTCAATATTTTGGTCACCTGTTGTCAAGAGAATCATATTGGGAAAGGAATACATCAAGGCTGAATATTGTCACCCTGCTTATTTAACTTATATGCTCAATACATAATGCGAAATCCCAGGCTGGATGAAGCACAAGCTGGAATCAAGAATGCCGGGAGAAATACCAATAACCTCGGATATACAGATGACACCACCCTTATGGCAGAAAGTGAAGAGGAACTAAAGAGCCTCTTGATGAAGGTGAAAAAGAAGAGTGAAAAAGCTGGCTTAAAACTCAGTATTCAAAAAAGGAAGATCATGGCATCCAGTCCCATCACTTCATGACAAATAGATGTGGAAACAATGGAAACAGTGACAGATTTTATTTTGGGGGGGGCTCCAAAATCACTGCACATGGTGACCGCAGCCTTGAAATTAAAAGACGTTTACTCCTTGGAAGAAGAGCTATGACCAACCTAGACAGCATATTAAAAAGCAGAGACATTACCTTGCCAAAAAAAGTCCATCTAGTTAAAGCTATGGTTTTTCCAGTAGTCATGTATGTATGTGAGAGTTGGGCCATAGAGAAAGCTGAGTGCTGAAGAACTGATGCTTTTGAACTGTGGTGTTGGAGAAGACTCCTTCAAGTCCCTTTGACAGCAAGGAGATCAAACCAGTCAATCCTAAAGGAAATCAATCCTAAATATTAATTGGAAGGACTGGGGCTGAAGCTCCAATACTTTGTTCATCTGATGTGAACTGACTCATTAGAAAAGACCCTGATGATTGAAGGCAGGAGAAGGGGGCGACAGAGGATGAGATGTTTGGATGACATCACTGACTCAATGGACATGAGTCTGAGCAAACTCCAGGAGATGATGAAGGACAGAGGAGCCTGGCATGCTGTGGTCCATGAGGTTGCAAAGAGTCGGACACAACGAAGCGACCAAACAACAACTTCAAGGTGGGGGAGGGGACACATGGAGAAATAGATGAAACAAGATTGGCAAAATGTTTATAATTCTTGAACTTGGAAGAAGAGTACATGGGGGTTAATTATGCTATTCTCTCTATTTATGTTTATTGGAAATTCCCTTAATTAGAAGATGCATTCCTCCCTCCACGAAGCTTTAAAGATAAACAATAATTTATGGTATATCCATCAGGCAGATACATGTGCTAATCAGGAAAATAAAGCAGGGAAGGGAGATACTAAGAGGAGGGTGGATGAATATAGTGTTTCTACACACAGGCAATATTTATTTTATACACATAAATTAATAAAACTTGGATGAGTTGATAAGTGCATCAGGATAAGACCTTCATACACATGAAGTTCACATGAAGTTGAATACAATGATAATTAAAGATAATTTCCAAGAAAGATAAGAGCAATTTGAGTTTTCTGAAAGATGCCCATTTCAAAGAAATGTTAATGAAAACAGTGACGAATATGACTTAACTTCTCTCTATGTTAGAACTAGATTCTCCAAACATATTAAAGAATGATTGACTTTGGTCCTCATCACAACCCCAGAAGTTGGTACTGTTTCCTTCATCTGTATGAGGCTGCCCCCAAGCTTAAGGAGGTGAAAAGTCTGTCCAAGGTTATGAAAACTCTAAGTGGTATAACCCAGTTTGAATCCAGGTAGCCCAGGACCAGAGTTTGCATGTTTTAGTGTCATCTGACATTGGCTATCTTGATGGATAAGTAGCATCTGGATGAAGGAAGGGTGAATATCCAGTACTGCCTTGATGTTTTCTGAGTGGTGCTGTGGGTAGTGTGCAGGAATAAGGCAGATGCAGAACAGCCAAGATTCAGGTTTTCTGGGCTGGATGGTGCAATGGCACAGACACCACTGCAGGCAAGAGGCCCAGGTGGACTTCCAAAGGAAGCTTCTTCTGAAGCCCAGGAGAATGAGAGTCGTGATGGAGCACAGAGGGAAGGGGGAGGTGGAGTCATAAGACAGGTTCTCCGCCACTTCTGTTCCTGCATACCCTCCCACCCATGTCCACATTCAACACCTTAAGTGCTGATCTCATTCTAGAACATAGTACAATATCAGACAATCAGAATTTACCTGACTCAGAGGCAAGAGATGGCAGCTGCCGAGGGATACTGATCTGTTTGAAAAATAAAGCTTCTCTCTACACTGGGCACTGTTCTAAAACACTGGAAATGCAGCGTGAACAGCACAAGGCCTCTCTTCTCATGATGAACGGACAAGAAACAAATATATCCTTTGTTAAGTGTTCATGAATGCTAGGCATACAAACGAAGTAGGGTATGAAGGCTACAACCTCCAAGGTGCGGGCTTCCTGTCTTCTGGAATGCCATCAGGAAGACTTTGATAAGGGCACACTTGAGTGGGGGACGAACAGAAGTGAGTCAGTAAAGCTTTGATTCCCAGGCAGGAATGTTCCAGGCAGAGGGCATGAGAACAATCTAAGGCTGGGGCCTGTTGGGTGTATCTGGGGCCAATGGAGAGGCCAGCGAGCTGGGTCCGGGTGACCATGTGGGGATGGGCAGGGACCCCACTGGGGAGGGGTTTGGAGGCTGTTCTATGGATTGGCTTTTGACTCTGAATGGAACAGGGAACCATTAGAGATGTTTGAATTCAGATCCTTTGGACTGGTGTGTGGGAAAGATAGAGTAGGGGGCAACAAGGCTGAGCTAGGAGACCAGTTAGGAACCTACTGCACTAAGCCAGGGAGACAGAGGAGAGGGGCTGGGCCAGGTGGGTGTGGAGAAGACCATGACAAGTGCTAGGATTCTGGATGTTTTGGAGGAAGAGCCCAGTCTGCCTCTGGATTGGACCTGAGATATGAGAAGAGGAACGTGACCACAGAAACACCAAAGGGTCTCTACCTGAAGCCCCTCCCCTTTATTTCTTACCTTTTAGCCTCACAACACAGCATGCAGGGTCTTAGCTCCCCTCCCAGGGATTGAACCTGTGCCCCCTGAAGAGGACATGTCAGGTCTTAACCACTAGACCATCAGGGAAGTCCCTCTTCCAGAGACTTTTATCTCCCCTTGAAGCTCTACCTTCAACCTTTCTGTTGGGTTAAGCCATTGGGAGATGCCTCTGTGACAACGTATTCACTGGTCAGAGTTGTCTTCTAGATACATCCGTCCATGCTGGCTCAGCAGCCATGCTAATGGGCTAGGTAAGAGAGAAGCGTCTCATAGAATGGAAAGGGGGCATGAAGAGGTGAACATGGATGGAGAGCTATTTAGGAAGTCACTGCTAACAGATTGGACAAGGCACGAAAGGAAGGGAAAATGACTTATTCNCTCCCCTTTATTTCTTACCTTTTAGCCTCACAACACAGCATGCAGGGTCTTAGCTCCCCTCCCAGGGATTGAACCTGTGCCCCCTGAAGAGGACATATTGGGTCTTAACCACTAGACCATCAGGGAAGTCCCTCTTCCAGAGACTTTTATCTCCCCTTGAAGCTCTACCTTCAACCTTTCTGTTGGGTTAAGCCATTGGGAGATGCCTCTGTGACAACGTATTCACTGGTCAGAGTTGTCTTCTAGATACATCCGTCCATGCTGGCTCAGCAGCCATGCTAATGGGCTAGGTAAGAGAGAAGCGTCTCATAGAATGGAAAGGGGGCATGAAGAGGTGAACATGGATGGAGAGCTATTTAGGAAGTCACTGCTAACAGATTGGACAAGGCACGAAAGGAAGGGAAAATGACTTATTCTGACCAAAGAACTGTGGGACTATTAACTAAGAACTGGAAAAGGAGGGAAAAGAAAAACAACCCCAGGAAGTTAGAGGCGGGTCTGGAAATGGAGATTATGAGCCCAGCTCTGGGTGGGTGACTTGGAATCAATTGTGCAAAAGCCAATAGATAAATCCCAAAAGGAGTGTGAGTAAGAGTGGGGGAGGCTCAGACGGCTGTGGCAAAATTTTTCTCTGAATTTATTTTGAAACACAATAAGGCCTCACTATCTGAGCTAGGAAATTTAAATCAGAATATTCTGAGAGCTTTTTCATTTGATTATTTTCTAATAAGAGTAGTAACTAAAACTAGGCTACCAGAATCCATTTCCTTTTGACACCAAGCAATGTGAAAGACTGGTCTTAATCAACTAAGTTTACAAAGAACAGAGCAATTACTGTACCATTTAAAAATAACAGTAAACAATGTGGTTTAGCTATATTCATCTCTTTTTTTCCAGTAAGAATGCTAAATTTAGAATATGAGAATAGTAAATATAGACTTCTCAAATTTGTTTTTACATTTCTAAGCTTCAAGATGGTAAACTAGAGTTAAGGTTTTCCTCCAAAACCCCCACACTAGCACTGAACATCAAACTTCTCATGAGCATTTCGCAGTGGAAACAGACACCTGGACCCAACTTCAGGTCAAATAGTTGGGTGTGTCAGTGACCACGCTCTCCATCTGGAACACAAAGCTGAAATGCCAACACTTTGGCCACCTGATGCAAAGAACTAACTCATTTGAAAAGACCCTGATGCTATGAAAGATTGAAGGCAGGAGGGGAAGGGGACGACAGATGATGAGATGGTTGGATGGCATCACCAACTCAATGGACACGAGTTTGAGTAGGCTCCGGAAGTTGGTGATGGACAGGGAAAGCCTGGCGTGCTGCAGTCCACGGGGTCACAAAGAGTCAGACATGACTGAGTGACTGAACTGAACTGAANTGGCATCACCAACTCAATGGACACGAGTTTGAGTAGGCTCCGGAAGTTGGTGATGGACAGGGAAAGCCTGGCGTGCTGCAGTCCACGGGGTCACAAAGAGTCAGACATGACTGAGTGACTGAACTGAACTGAACTATGCCCCTAGAGACTCACAACCTACCAAAGGGTCTGGGGTGACACCACTCCCCATGCATAAGAAGGCATAGGTATAGGGTTGGAGTAGGGCTGATAGTCAGTCAGTCTAGAAATGCATGATCAGTCACTCACCCAACTTGGAACATCAGAAAGAATCCTGAGCACCTCAATTTCTCTACAGTTGTTCCTGTTTCAGAATAAGCATCACTGAGTTTCCACGTGCCCTGCAAACCAAGGCAAGGCAGACCACGGACCCACACATTCATAAAGCACCGCATGTAGCACAGGCCTTATAGGTTTTACACCAGTAGCTGCTAGATTCCTCTTACAGAAAATCCTTGGAACAAAAACATCTTCCTGCAGAAACCTTTCAGAAGTGTTCATGAGAACCCTGGATCTCCCCAGTGGGTCTCCTCCTCTTTCTCTTAGCCTTTTCTCTTCTTTCCTTTTCTTCTCTTTTTCTCATCTTTCCTTCCCTCCTCTTCCTCTTCTTCCTGGTCCTTCTCCAAATATCTAGCCACCTACTCAAAATTTCTTTTCTTCAACTCATTTGTGAAAAACAGAGATTTTTGCCCAGACTTCTTAAAATCTCATCTCAACTAGTAAAAGGGAGATTTGTTTTGTTCAAACACTTGCCTTCAAGGAGCCAGTGGTCTAGTGAGGGAAGGCAGACAACTAATGGTCACCAGCAACACCGAGTTATAGAAGGGACGGGGCTGTGGGGAGGTGAGCTTGTCCATCATGGCTTCAGGGAAAGCATTCCTCACGGCCACGTGCTACTTTATTTACGGGAGCCGCAGGAGAGAGGGCAATGGAAGTAGGAGATAGATATTGGCTGGTAAACAGGTAGGTTGAAACAAATAACAGAGGCCATGCTGCTCCCTGAGTTCCATAAATTC
>SJYV01024926.1:199845-210558 GCA_006410875.1 Neotragus pygmaeus | reverse complement strand
GATAGTAATGATGACCCTGTATGTGAGACAACAAAAGGACACAGACATAGAGAATGGACTTTTGGCCTCAGAGGGAGTAGGAGAGGGTGGGATGATCTGGGAGAATGGCACTGAAGCATATATACTATTATGTAAGAAACGAATCACCAGTCTATGTTTGATACAGGATGCAGGATGCTTGGGGCTGGTGTACGGGGATGATCCAGAGAGACGTTGTGGGGTGGGAGGTGGGAAGGGGATTTGGGATTGGGAGCTTGTGTACACCTGTGGTGGAGTCATGTCGATGTATGGCAAACCCAATAGAGTATTGTAAAGTCAAATTAAAAAATAAATAAATTTAAAAAAAGGGCACAAAAATATACCTTATGTATTACATGAAAGAACATAAGAGTTGGAAAAGAAAATTTAACAGCTGTTACTATCTACTGAGATAGTTACTATCTACTGAGATTTCTGTATTGCTAGGTATTGCTAAGTGCTTATTTTATTTCGTTTAATGCAACAATATGTGGAGAACACTGAGAGATAGATTAGCTCTCTATTGTGCCCAGGTGCTCTGCCATGTCCAACTCTTTGCAACTCCATGGACTGTGGCCCACCAGCCTCCCCTGTCCATGGGATTACCCAGGCAAGAATACTGGAGTGGGCTGCCATCTCCTTCTCCAGGGGATCTTCCTGACCCAGGGATCAAACCCAGGTCTCCTGCATTGCAGGCAGATTCTTTACCATCTGAGCCACCAGGGAAACTCAACAAAGAGCCTTAAGAAACATATCACATCATCAACATTATCACCATCACCTTCTTGCTGATAAAGAAATGGAGCACCAGAGAGGTTAGGAATTTTCCTGGGGCCCACAGCTGACAGCATTTCTACTTGACACTGATGCTGTGGTGATGTGACCCAGGCGATGTATATAACATAACATGTAGGGCATGTCATAGCCTTCTGATAGAGGGGAAATTGTGGTTTAAAGGCAGGCTAAACAGACTGAAAGGCCTTTTCTTCAGAAGAGGAAACCACACCAGACAGACAAGTGACGTTATCCGGAGACCCTTTGGCTGGGCTTGCTTGAGACCCAGCTCCTGATGAGGTGTGACCTGGGGCCTGTCCTTTTTGGCTGTAGAGGCCACAGCGGGGGCTGCCAGGCAACCACTTAGAGGAAGCTGCTGGGAACAGGGTGCTCATTCTCCTGGGCAGGAGGTGGGGCGGGTGGGGGGCTAGCGTGGGGGATGAGAGTGGTGTTTTGCCCAGAAGGAGTTGGAGAACCCCAGGCTAATTTGCAGGAGCACTGCAACACCGCCCCTTCTTGGTCCTCTGAGGGTGATACCAGGATTAGTAGAGTTCTACCACTTCAGTCTGAGATGTTCATGAGGCACCCCTTGTATGTGTTGTCACCTTGAGGCATGATAAAGGGAACACTAAGCCTCTTCCCTTCACTCTTTGGGATTATATCCCGCTGGATATTAACTATTTGAGTATAAATCTTGAACATTTTAGTATGAAGCTTTAAAAATTAAGCAACAGTTACTGCTGAATGTAATGGACACACTGTCGTTTACAAGGCTGGCACACGGAAAATGTTATTTCAGAATAGCACACTCCTCTCTCTTTTAAAATATGGTTTCTGATGTTGTCACATTGGATTGGACCTCAGATTCCAGAATTTGCAGTTTGTCTCAAAACTCACTCACACACCAGAGAGAAGCTCCAGGGACTCAAAGGACTGTCTGGTACCCAAGCTGAGGATGCCTTTGTCAGGCCACTGGGATACTGTCATCAGGCATCATCCAGGTTTCGATGAGGAACCATGCCTGGTGCTAAGCAGAAAAGCATCACTTCATAGCACAAGAGAGGTGGTAGAGAAATTTGCTCTGAAAGGTGATAGGGTCACATCAGAAAAGAAATCTTTGAGGAAGTTAGGAAGGTAAAGTCAGTTTCCCTTTGTACAGCAAGTCTCAGCATCTAATGACCTCCAAATTTCAATCAGTTCAGTTCAATCACTCAGTTGTGTCTGACTCTGTGACTTCATGGACTGCAGCACTCCAGGCTTCCCTGTCTATCACCAACACCTGGATCTTGCTCAAACTCATGTCCATCGAGTCAGTGATGCCATCCAACCATCTCATCCTCTGTTGTCCCCTTCTCCTCCTGCCTTGAATGTTTCCCAGCATCAAAGTCTTTTCCAATGAGTCAGTTCACATCAGGTGGCCGAAATATTCAAGTTTCGGCTTCAGCATCAGTCCTTCTAATGAAAATTCAGGACTGATTTCCATTAGGATTAACTGGTTTGATCTTCTTGCAGTCCAAGGAACTCTCAAGAGTCTTTTCCAACACCACAGCTCAAAAGCATCAATTCTTTGGCACTCAGCTTTCTTTATGGTCCAACTCTGACATTCATTCACGACTATTGGAAAAATCATAGCTTTGACTATACGGACCTTTGTTGGCAAATTTCAATGGAGATCCTAAAAAAGATATGCACAAGCAAAACATCAGGTTCAACATAACTGAGCTCTGATAATGTCCATACAGTGACTTCAAGATGCACCTGAAACCCATTAGAGGATTTTATCGTCTTCATAAAACCTGACCCCAGAGCAATTTGTCATTTGCCTTTGCAATGAGAGCAGGAGAAACTGCTGTTATATTTGACAATAACCAACATGGACCCTGTGCATTATGTGGAAATAAAGGAAGGAGGGTGATGTGCCCTTATGATGCCCTTTAATGAAATGATCACAGGATAAATTAGCCTGTGACTTTAGGAGAGCAGACTAAGAATCAGTGGTTAATTCAGCCAGAGGGAGAGCCAGTCCTTGGCAAAGGTGATGTGAAAATGCATTCTGACTTTCCATGCATTATGTTATGAGTATTAACACTCTTAAGGGTCACAGGAAGTGCAAGAGAGCTCAAAAGTGCTCCAGCAGTGACCTTTATCTTCCCAGTAAAGAAATCTTCTTTACTATTAAATTTATAAGTAATTCACCAAAATGTTGCCAGTCTATAAGTTATCCAATTAACCTGCTTGTCCTTCTCGATGAAAACCTCCATCTGCAAGACTTTTAAATCTTGTGTTTCCTGGCGTAAAAAGGGGATTTTGAGGTTTTTTTTTGAAAAGCAAGAGAACTTGTACAATCTCACTATTAAACTGGGGATCTAAGAAAACCACAGAGATAGCTCTCACATCCTTGGGCTGAGACGGAGTTTCCTTACTGAAATAAATGGTAAGCAAAAGTGTCCAGAGACCCTGGAAGCCAGTATCTCTCTGGCAGTTGTCAGGGAAGGGTTCTCCACCTCTCTTTGGGTGGAATAGGTGACAGCCCTGTTCATCCTTGGCTTTCTCACTCTGCTTACCCTTGTCAGAGGTGCTAAGGATTGTGTGGGGTGGGGAATCTAGCAGAGATTTTCAGAAGCAGGTAAGGAATCCAAGCAGGGAATTGCAGTATCAACTTTCCTTTCACATCTTCCTGAACACGGAAGGAAAATCCAAAGTCAAGTGGACAATCACTTTATTTAGAAAATATGAAGAGCTTCTATTTCGGCTGCAGCACGTACTCAGAGTTCTGGTCACTTGCTACCTTCAGGCTTTCAGAAAATGAATTTCAAAGCCACACGAGTCATGCATCTAGGTAGGTGGACACAAAACACAAGAATACATTTTCTAAATATATAAACACATATGAAAAAGTTCTGAAAATGTATTCAACAGAATGATAGTAATGGTTGACTCAGGAGAGGGGATGGGGAAGGTAATAGACAAGACTGGAGCAATGGCTGGTTAAAGGAGATATTAGCCCAATTTGTTCTAACATTTTACTATTTCACATGGGCTTCCCAGGTGGTGCTAGTGGTAAAGAACCCACTTGCCAATGCAGGAGACTTCAGAGGCACAGGTTCTATCCCTGGATTGGGAAGATCACTTGGAGGATGGCGTGGCAACCCAATCCAGTATTCTTTTCTGGAGAATCCCCATGGACAGAGGAGCCCGAAGGGCTAGAGTCCATGGGGTCTCAGAGTAAGACATGACTGAAGCAAATGAGCGCAAGCCCAGGGAGAATATTATTTATTCATTTGCCTTATTTCTAGAACCTTCTGCAGGCTTACCCTTCAGCATTTTCCACTTAAGAGTCCAGTTGAATAACTCAGGTTTGGGGCATTGAGGATGTGCTTTTAGACGAGCGGATTATGTGATTAATAAGAGAATGCAGCCTATCAGCGTTTGATAGAAATGTTGCATCCTCCCTGTGGTCGTTCCACAAGGAGAGCACAGTCCGTTCTCTCCCGCCTCTTTGGAGAAGGCCGTCACAAAGCTCGACTTCTGGTTCTAAATAGAAAGCCATTGTTGCAGGCTCCACTGAGTCTAGTTACGAACACAGATAGGAGGCTAGGAAAGTCCCTCCATCCACTTAACGCTGAACAATTGATTCTCGGAACCAGATGAGAAATAGAGGCGGGACAACATGGACGGCAGCCAGCCCCCTTCACCTTGGCCTTCCTGCTTCCCGAAGCAGCCTGAGCTGCTGCCGGCGCCCAGGCCTCCCCAGCCTGGCCATGCCCCACCCTCCCGCTGGCTCCTGACGCCCTGTTCCATGTACCTCATGCTCCAGCCAAAGGAAACCACCTTGCTTCCTGAATATTCCCATGCTTTCCGGGAGCTTGCCTTGTTCTCTGCCTCCTATTGCTCCTCCATGGCCCGACTCCAAGGCCAGGGCCTTCATCTAGTTTTGCTGAATTCGCCCAACCAGATGCCATCTCTTCCTCCCCCGACCCCTGCCATCATTTCAAGGCTCCCTAAGTCTAGTTAGAAACACACATTTAGCATCCTCCCTGAGAAGGTGTGTGCCCTCGAAGGCAACTGGTGTGTGTTACACAAGTCTTCTCTCCCTCCTTCCCACACGCCAGGCTTTATTCTAGAATCTGGAGACATTAAAATGGCCAAGGATTTGTCCCTGTGCTCCTGGAATTCATAGTTTAGTTGTTGTTCAGCTGCTTAGTTGTGTCCGACTCTTTGTAACCCGTGGTGTGCAGCACGTCAGGCTTCCCAATCCTTCACTATCTCCCAGAGTTTGCTCAAACTTATGTCCATTGAGTCGATGATGCCATCTGACCATTTCATCCTCTGCACCCCTTTTTCCTCTTGCCCTCAATCTTTCCCAACTTCAGTGTTTTCTCCTTGTTGTCCAAGAGACCCTCTAGAGTCTTCTCCAGCATCACCACTTGAAAGTTTGCAAAGACGTCAGGCTCTCGTGTTCCCAGAGCTGCTCAGCGCATGGAGACACTCAGCGTGGAAGCCTGGGGTCCATTGTCTTTACCTGACAAGGTTGGTAATTATCCAGCTTCCACACAGACTGTCTCCATGCACTAAGCTGGTCTGGGAACATGAGAGCCTGACGTCTTTGCAAACTCTATGTCTCAAAACTGGGAGGGAGAGTCATTCTGCACAGGACCTATGGGTGAGGCTGGAACCCCAGAGGGGAGTCTGCCTTTCCATTGGAGAGCTATGAAAGTTAATACTGAGATGAACAATTCAACCATGCAGGCAGAAATCAGTAACCTACCTGTATCATCTCTGGGAAGAGGGTTAAGCACAACAAATACTCTGCTCCCCAGCATGCGCAGGTGTCCATGTGTAAGGAGCAACAGCTGTTGGGTCCTCTCCCCATTTTCCTTGCTAGAAAGGCTGAAGGAACTTGGCTCTGGCCACAGAAACAGGACTCTGCTGGGTCCTGTGGATCCTTCCCTACCTGTGGCTTGAAGGACTGGCCCCTAGCTTAGGATGGAGGCAAAATGGAGAAGGCAGCCTCCCCTGACCAGCTCCTTGTGTTTGGCACTCTGGAAAACACACTGAGTCTCCAGAAGAAAGCAAGAGCAAAGAGCTGGAGCTCTGTTGTGCCCCAGGGAGCTGGCAGGTGAGGGCAAGAATAGGATGGATGGAGTTCTGGCCATGTCCATGTCCTGAGGAGAAGGAAAGCTCCCACTGGCCTCAGGGAAACCCTCTTGTACAGAGTAGGCAGGCAACGGACTGAGAGAATACTCCCTGGAGCCTAAGTGCCAAGGTTCAAAGCCCGGTCTGTCACCTACTGGCTGGGAGACCTGCGGTGGATGATTTAACAACTCTGGGCTTCGGTTTCTCCATCTGTAAAATGGGAACTGTAAGTAGAGTTGCTAAAAAGGATCACATGCAAAGAAGCACTTGGCACAGAGTCAGTATTAAAAAAAGTGGCTGTTTTTATGAGAGTAGGACATGATAACTATGCTGTCGAATCTCCTCCTTCCTCTAATCTAGTTTGTTCAAATTCAGCCGCTGACAAGGTGGCATGCCCCCTGACTTGGTGGCGCTTTTTCCTCTGTGAGCTGAGGCCACATCTCACCAGTCTGGAGAGTCCAGGCCCCTCTAGTCTGCTCGACTGGTCAGGTAAGTCCTGGTCCTGGGCCCCGATCTAAAGATGTCCACACCAGACAAAGCCTGGTTACAGCACCTATCTGCTGCTGCTGCTGCTGCTAAGTCGCTTCAGTCGTGTCTGACTCTGTGCGACCCCATAGACGGCTGCCCACCAGGCTCCGCTGTCCCTGGGATTCTCCAGGCAAGAACAATGGAATGGGTTGCCATTTCCTTCTCCAATGCATGAAAGTGAAAAGTGAAAGTGAAGTCACTGAGTCGTGTCCAACTCTCAGCCACCCCATGGATTGCAGCCTACCAGGCTCCTCCGTCCATGGGAGTTTCTAGGCAAGAGTACTGGAGTTGGGTGCCACTGCCCTCTCCGCAGCACATATCTACACACCCTTAAAACTTGAGAAACTCTTTGAGAGCAAAAACTGTATCTAATTACCTCCCTTATTATCTTCACGAACATTGAGATTTTGAACAAAAATAAAGTTCCCCTATGTTCATAAGCAGGCTTTCCAGGAGGCAATGTTGGTAAAGAACCTACCTGCCAGTGCAGCAGACATAAGAGACACAGAGTTGATCCCTGGGTTGGTAAGATCCCCTGGAGGAGGGCATGGCAACCCACTCCAGTGTTCTTGCCTGGAGAATCCCATGGACAGAGGAGCCTGGCGGGCTATATAATCCACGAGGTCGCAAAGAGTTGACACGACCTAAGTGCCATACCATGGCATGTTCATGAACACAAAGCTTTCCCATTTGATGGATTGGTACCTTTATAATTGGTTTAACTGCACTTTTACAGATATGATTTGATGATGTTAGAATTGGCTTATAAAGGGTCAGGAAAGTAAAGAGGAGGAAAGTGATGAATGAATTAATTGGAGGATGAAGAAAGCCAACAACAATCTCATAACCGCAAGAGTTTACCAGGTGATTGTTCGTAAGCATTTTATTTGAGACGTGGAGCAGACATGCAACACCCTACCCATTTTGCAGATGGGAAACTTGTCATCTCGGGACATAATCTGGCTCTCCTTGGATTTTTACAGATATCACACACACTGTTTCTGCTTCTCATGGGAAGGAGGGAGGGGTAAAAGTGAACAGAAGAGGGCTTCAGACGAGCTTGAAGTGAACGCAGAAGGCTGCTGGCATTGGGCCAGCAGGGGACAAGGCCGGGACAGGTGCTGACCGGCTGCCAGCACAGCCGGCGTGATTACCACAGGCCTCCTGGACGGGCCTGCCTGAGCGCCCGCGGTTCACCTTCAGCACAGGCTCCAGCTGGCTCCCCGCGACGGGTCCTACCTCTGAGCCCATCTGCCCAGAGCTGTTGTTACCTAAGTACTCGGAGACGTTCCACTGCTGCTGCCACCTCAGGCTACCGATTTTTCACCTCTGAGGCAGGACTCTGCAGTAAAGGTGCCAGATGCTGGTTGGGTGACTGTCTCCTGCCCTCCCCCTGCCGGCTGATCTTGCTGACCCTGGTCTCTGAGCTGGGTCAGTGCACAGCCTGGAGTCATCCCTGGTGACACTGGGAACTAGACCCAGGGTCTCAGCTTGTTGAGGGTCAGTGACCTTTCTGGCGTGACTAGGTTGTCAGAACAATGCCACAGGCCAGTGGGGAAGTGCTGACAATTGTGAGCATCGGCAAAGCAGGTTCCTCGCCTGGGAGACTGATGGCTATCTGTCCACATCTCAGCTTCCATGATGGCTATTGACTTTGAATGAGCAAATTGAAGCTGAGGCATCTTTTTTTTAAAAAGGAATTTTTATTGAAGTATAGTTGATTTACAATGTTGAATTAATTTCTGCTATATAGCAAAGTGATTCAATTACATGCACATATACATTCTTTTTTATATTGTTTTCTATTATGGTCTTCCCTAAGATATTGAATATAGTTCCATGTGCTATATACAGTAGGACTTTTTGTTTACCCATTCTATATGTAATAGTTTGCATCTGTGCTGTGCTAAGTCATTTCAATTGTGTCTAACTCTTTGCAACCCTATGGATTGTAGCCTGCCAGGCTTCTCTGTCCATGGGATTCTCCAGGCAAGAATACTGGAGTGGGTTGCCATGTCCTCCTCCAGGGGATCTTCCTGACCCAGGGATCAAATCTGCATCTCTTATGTCTCCTGCATTGGCAGGCAGGTTCTTGACCACTAGCACCACCTTGGAAGCATCTACTAACCCCTAACTCCCAGTCTCCCCTCCTCCCATTCCCCCTCCCCCTTGGCAACCACAAGTTTGTTCTTTGTGTCTGTGAGTCTCTTTCTGTTTCACAGATAGGTTCATATGTGCCATATTTTAGATCCCACATGTAACTGTATCATATATTTCATTCTTTTTATGGCTGAGTAGTATTCCTTTGGAAGGAAAGTTATGACCAAGCTAGACAGCATATTTAAAAGCAGAGACATTACTTTGCCAACAATGGTCCATCTAGTCAAGGCAATGGTTTTTCCAGTGGTCATGTATGGATGTGAAAGTTGGACTGTGAAGAAAGCTGAGTGCTGAAGAATTGATGCTTTAGAATGTGGTGTTGGAGAAGACTCTTGAGAGTCCCTTGAACTGCAAGGAGATCCAACCAGTCCATCCTAAAGGAGATCAGTCCTGGGTGTTCATTGGAAGGACTAATGTTGAAGCTGAAACTCCAATACTTTGGCCACCTGATGTGAAAAACTGACTCATTGGAAAAGACGCTGATGCTGGGAGGGATTGAGGGCAGGAGGAAAAGGGAACGACAGAGGATGAGATAGTTGAGGGCATCACTGACTCAATGGACATGAATTGGGTGGACTCAGGAGTTGGTGATGGACAGGGAAGCCTGGTGTGCTGCGGTTCATGGGGTTGCACAGAGTCGGACATGACTGAGCGCCTAAACTGAACTGAGTACTCCACCGTATACATGTACTACATCTTCTCCATCCATCACACTGTTGAACATTTAGGTTGCTTCCATGTCTTGGTTCCTGCTATGAATATAAGAGTGCACGTGTTTGAATTATACTTTTTCCCAGATATAAAGGCATCTTAAATTAACCAGTAGCATCCTCAGATCATTTTCTCAAGCATAGGGTTGAACCCAAAAAACTGTTTACACTTTGGGGAAGAATCACAAATGTATGCTGCTCTTGGTTTTTTCCCCCTCTATTTTTCTCTTCCCTCTGTGACTTATAATCTTACACCCTGCCTATCATCTTTCATGTATTATTTACTTTTTAGTGTATATATATAATTGAATATGCAATCATACCCTCATATGAAGTGAAAGTGAAAATGTTAGTCTCTCAGTTGTGTCTGAGTCTTTGTGACTCCCTGGACTATAACCCATCTGTCTCCTCTGTCCATGGAGTTCTCCAGGCAAGAATGTTGAAGTGGGTTGCCATTCCCTTCTCCATGGTATCTTCCTGAGCCAAGGATGGAACCTGGGTCTCCCACATTGCAAGTGGAGTCTGTACTGTCTGAGTCACCAGGGAAGTCTTCATAATATATGCTATAATATATAATATTTATAAATACTATTCTACTTACAGAAATACTATGTGTCTAAGTGAGTACCTGGAACTGGTATAGATACAAAGTCTCTGCTTCTGGAAGAATGTGGCCTGGTCTGGCTGGACAATGGGGACATGCACACAAATATCCATTCCACAGATAAGATGCAATGAGTGCTATAAAAGAGACACAAGGATGTTGCTATTGGGGTGTAGCTGACAGTGAGCCCAGTTGCAGATGGAGAGATTGGGGACATGCAAGAAGGACGAGAGTTGGCCCAGGAATTGGGTGGGACTGAGGTAGCGTGACCTTGGATTCTTTTGCAGGGTCAGGTGGAAAATGAACACTCCACAAATACCAGGTAGAAAGAGCTGCCTGGATAAGAATGTGGAGGCGGTAAATGACACACTGTGACGGATTGATTAAATGAAAGATGGTCACTGAGTGTCCACTTGTGTACAGCCATGGTTCTAGGTGCTGGGGACTCAGGAGTAAATTAAACACACGAAGTCCTTGCTCTCACTGATCTTGCATTCTAGGCGCAGGAGGGACAGAGAATAAAGCTATTACATACCAGGCGGTGTGAAGCCCCAGAAAGAAAATTAAAGCAGGACAAGGGGGCAGTTCAGTTCAGTTCAGTTCAGTCGCTCAGTCGTGTCCGACTCTTCGTGACCCCATGAATTGCAGCACGCCAGGCCTCTCTGTCCATCACCATCTCCCGGAGTTCACTCAGACTCATGTTCATCGAGTCCATGATGCCATCCAGCCATCTCATCCTCGGTTGTCCCCTTCTCCTCCTGCCCCCATCCTTCCCAGCATCAG
>SJYV01024926.1:97648-181574 GCA_006410875.1 Neotragus pygmaeus | reverse complement strand
CTTCAGTCGTGTCCGACTCTGTGCGACCCCATAGGTGGTAGCCCACCAGGCTCCCCCGGCCCTGGGATTCTCCAGGCAAGAACCCTGGAGTGGGTTGCCATTTCCTTCTCCAATGCATCAAAGTGAAAAGTGAAAGTGAAGTCGCTTAGTCGTGTCCGACCCTCAGCGACCCCGTGGACTGCAGCCTTCCAGGCTCCTCTGTCCATGGGGTTTTCCAGGCAAGAGTACTGGAGTGGGGTGCCATATACCCTCTATCTAATAGGACAGAGAGTGAGGAAGCCTTTTTGCCTTGATGTTCTTGTGTTTTTGAAGCCCCATGTTACTTACCAGAGTGGGTTGAAGGAATAACAGATTCAATAGCTACTTTGATCCTGAGGTTACAAGTGCATACCTTGGGTCACATGTGGTAGTGCTGTGATCTGAGTTAATAAATTACCTCCACCTCCTCCATCTTGTTTATCCACAGCATTTGCTCTCTCACAAGGAAGGCCTGGCTCAGCTTCCAGAAGCATGCCAAGCACAGTCACCACCAACACACAGCAGTCCAGGGATAAACGGCTCAAGGGCATTTAATAACATTTGCAGCTTAGTGAACTGAAATGGTTTTCCAGAGAACTGAGATTCGATTTTTTTCCCAATACTCCGTGAAAACACCAGAGGCATATAGCAGTGGATCTCAAGGACGTAAGGCTAACAAAATTTGGGGACGTGCCTATGTTGTAGATACCCTGTTTTCCCTTCTCATACACTGAACAGGGTTTATGTTATCTACCCTAATACCAATTTCCAGGGTTTCCTCTGAATTCTTCGCCAGAAAAATACAAATCCAAGTACAGAAGGCCACTGCCCTGCAGTGCTTCAGCAGAGAACCCACTCCTCTCTCCAAGCTCCCATCTGGTTGTTAAAGGCTGCAGGCAGCCCTGGCCCCCACACCTGGATATGCCTGTCCTTTCAAGGCTTGCCTTGAATGTGACTGAAATCCAGCCTGCCGAGGTGTGATTTGGCCTATATAAATTCTTTTTTTGAGTTAGTTGCCAGCATTTAAAAATCAGGAAATTTCATGCAAAATCCGGATACCTAGCCTCTCTCAAAGCAGTGATGGTATGGCATCACCACCCCTGTGTTCCCACATGCCAGTTGGCATGCCTTGAGTAGCAGCTGTAGCAGCTGCTCTCTGCTTGGCTGAGGCCTGCCGTCCCCCAGCCGCAGCCTCCTTGCAACTTGCTGGGCCACACTTTTCCTAGATGTGGTTCAGGGAGCTCTTCGCAGAGTCCTTGATTCCTTAGATACAGGGAATTTTCACTTGTCACCTAACATGCTAAAGAGTCATGAAGCCAAATCCATTCATTTTGACCTAAACTGTCATGTGGGAAACGTTTTTGTTTTATTTTGTTTCTCAGATTGAACAAACAACTCAACTTGTAGGAAATGGATACATGGTTATATTACATGGTAGGTTTTTTTTTTTTTTTTTAACTTCTCAAAAGAAGAGCAGGATAAAAACAGCCCAGGCAATTTGGTGAACTGAAGCCAGGAGATCTTGGTTGGTTCTGGCCTCAACTTTATAATCCATATCNGTTTTTTTTTTTTTTTTTTTTTTTTTTTAACTTCTCAAAAGAAGAGCAGGATAAAAACAGCCCAGGCAATTTGGTGAACTGAAGCCAGGAGATCTTGGTTGGTTCTGGCCTCAACTTTATAATCCATATCAATAGCTATGCTGTTTGCAAACTTATTGCTAAGTACTGGACTTGACACCTTAAATATGCTTTTTTTTCCCCTGTCCTTTGCAGTAGCAAAGTAGAGTATATACAGTTGTACAGATAAAGAAACTAGCCCTTAAGGAGTGAAGTAATTTGTTTCAAGTCACATAGCTAGTGACCAGCTGAACTTGATTTCAAATTCAGGTCTCTGAATTTAAAGCCTAGTATTTTAGGCATACGCTTGCATTATATCATTGCAACCCTATGAAGTTAGCATTACTATCTTTTTTTTTTTTACTGGTGGATAAAATGAGACTAATGCAGTTAAATCAATGGAGGAAGCTGAGTTTTTTGTTTTTGTTTTTTTTTTAAAGCAAGTAAGTCCAGCATGGGTTTCCCTGGTGGTACAGATGGTAAAAAATCTACTTGCAATGTGGAATACCTGAGTTTGATCCCTGGGTCAGGAATGTGCTCTGGAGAAGGGAATGGTTACCCACTCCAGTATTCTTGCCTGCAGAATCCCATGGACAGGGGAGCCTGGCGGGCTACAGTCCATGGGGTCACAAAGCGTTGGACACGACTGAGCGACACACACACACACATATCTCGTTATCTCTGTGACTTGGGTAAGCCCTCGGTTGGAGTGAACTATTTCCCTCCAGCTCTAAAATGATATAATTTTCTAAAATAAACAGACCAAAGCTCTCTATTTTCTTCAATAAGAACCAAAACTTTCAGTTCAACAATTGAATGTAGTACCTGGTACTCAAGCTTCAACGAGAGCCATTTGTACCATTTTCTCCTTCCTTCTAAGAGCTCAAGAACAAGAGGCCTAAGTGAGTTGAAAAGTATTTCACAGTCACAGTGATTGTGGCTTCATAGCATGTTCATTCTGTGGTTTTACTGGGTGAAACAGACTCAGATTACAAAGGTCTCATTTGCAAAAATTCTGAGACTTTTGCATGCCCTATTGAAGAAGATTTTATTTTATCTTTAATCAGAATTCAATTTAAATAATTTAGAGTATTTTTAGGCAGAATGGCTGCCTGAAACGTAATGTCTTCTGTAAGCATTAGATTGTATTGACTTAAAGGTTGAGTACATGTGAAAGACCATAGTCTTCAGAACTGCTGCATAATAATGCTCAGCTCTAATTTCATATGAGAGAAACATATTCAGTTCAGAGTACTATAAATATTAAAGTGGAAGACTGATTCTTCAGTACGTTATCGTATAACTCCAGACCTACCAGGAATGCCATCAGCTTGGCAGTTGGGTGTCTCACCTTCTGTTTGACTTCCTTAGACTTAAGAATCATGTCAGTGACAATTTCTGTTTTCCCTTGGATTTGGCAATATGATTGTCTCCATATGCTCACATTTTGTGGATATCTTTATGATACTGATGTTAAAGTTAATCCCATGATGTCATTGAATGTCACCATTCAGTTATTTTACTGCTTCATTCCAAGTCCCGGGTAGAGGGCATGGTACCTGTGCTGTGGGACCGTGCCGAAGCCCCGTGACCCTGTCTAGGGAGACGTGATCTTGTCTGAAAGAAAGCGTCACCCTCTCCTTTCTCAGCCTGGGGAAACTGCATTTCTTCTTCAAGGTCCAGATAAAAAATAGCCTCTTCATCAAGCCTCTCTGCCCCCATATTGCTGTATCCTCTCCTTCTCTCATTACATTCTTCCTCCTCTGTGATCTAACATTTTTTTTTTNCCCTATGGGATTCTCTTCTCTGAGTGGGGAGGGGAATGAGGCCTGTGAGATGCCCTCCCTCCCTGCCCAGCTCTGCCATGGAGCAATCAGAAGGGTAGGGGGGAGGCAAGTTGGGGAAGGCGTCCGGGGATGGCACCCACAGCCGCTCCAGGCCAGCATGGAGGCCGTGGGAGGAGATGCCTGTCGGGACGGCCACACCTGTGCTGGAGCCATGGTATCTGTGATGGTCCCAGTCAAGCAGTCCTGCCAGAGGCCGAGCAACCATCTGGTTCTTCTGGTCTCTTAATGACAGCCTGGATGGGACAGTAATGAGTGTGGATGGATGCCTGCACCGGCAAAGGTGCCACTTTGGTCCGGAAGCAATTAGGGCCAGGCCTCCAGAGGTCAGCACCTAGGCCCCTGGCCCTGAGCAGGGTTGGAGGCGAGTGTGTGCTGGGGCACAGGGGCAGAGAGCTGGAGGCCCGGGGCCCAGGAGAAGCCATGCACTCTGCCCAGGGAGCCACAGGCAGAGGCCCTGAGTGCTCCCACCCCTGCAGAAGTCCCTTGAGCAGGACGAGTGGGAGCGGCCCCACTCGGAGTTCACCCTGCGGAGGAAGCTGGGCGAAGGCTACTTCGGGGAGGTGTGGGAAGGCCTGTGGCTGGGCTCCATGCCCGTGGCAGTCAAGGTCATCAGACCAGGTGGGTGGGACCCCAGAGCCCAGGGCGGTAGCAGTGGGTGGTGGTGGTTATGGCAGATCCTGGAACGCTGCCCTGTCCTGCAGGTGACGTGAAGCTCGCCGACCTGGCCCAGGAGATCCAAACGCTCAAGAGCCTGCGGCATGAGCGCCTCATCCGGCTTCATGCGGTGTGCTCGGCGGGTGAGCCTGTGTACATCGTCACGGAGCTCATGCGCAAGGGCAGCCTGCAGGCCTTCCTGGGCAGTGAGTGTCACTGTGGGGATGGGGATGCCCTCACCCTTCCTGATGGTCCTCCAGGCCTTTTTATTGAATGCCGATTGTTCAAGGCCCATATGGCCGGGGTTGGTTCTGGCCGTGAGGTTGGGTGGGGTCTGGACACTGCAGTTCTAGGTGGGGCCCCTCTGGGTCACTAATCCTACACTAGGTCACTAGTTCTGGCATGGACCCCACCAGACCCTGGGTGTGGCCCTCCCCCACTTCGGTCTGTTTCTATTCCTGGTTGGGACCAGGGTCAGGCTGACACAGAACCACAACACAGTGCCCCCCTGCGGCCTTGGCAGGCAGTGTTGTCCTCACCCCACTTACAGCTGGGGACCCTGAGGTGCGGAGGGCAGTGACTAGGGCAGACGCCTGCCGCCTGACTGTCGGCCCTGCCTGCAGGCCCCGAAGGCCAGGCCCTGAGCCCGCCCTTCCTGCTGACCTTTGCCTGTCAGGTGGCCGAGGGCATGAGCTACCTGGAGGAGCAGCACATCGTGCATAGGGACCTGGCTGCCAGGAACGTGCTCGTGGGCGACGACCTGGCCTGCAAGGTGGCCGACTTTGGCCTGGCCCGGCTGCTCAAGGTCAGCGTGGGCTCCGGCTGTGGGCTGCTGGGCGACTCAGGGGCTGGGGGGAGGCTGCCTCTCCACCCATTGCGCCACTGGTCTCCCCTTGCCCAGGATGACGTCTACTCCCCGCGCAGCGGCTCCAAGATCCCCGTCAAGTGGACAGCGCCTGAGGCAGCCAGCTATTGCGTGTACTCACCCAAGTCCGACGTCTGGTCCTTCGGGATACTGCTCTACGAGGTCTTCACATATGGCCGCTGTCCCTACGAAGGTGGGCCTCCTGGCAGCACAAGGCAGGAGGCAAGGGTAGTCCAAGGAAGGAACCGTGGGAGCCAGCCTGGAGGAGGAGGCATCGCCTGCCTGGGGATTGCTGAGCCTGGAAGGGGTACCAGGCCTGGAGGCTGCCTGTTTGGCAGGGTCTGTCCAGGGCTGGAGGTGGGCTCCAGGGTGACTCCCAGGCCAAGGGAGGAAGCACCTGCCCAGCCTCTCTTCTTGCCCCTCCCCAGGGATGAGCAACCATGAGACTCTACAGCAGATCTCACGGGGGTACCGGCTCCCGCGCCCAGCCGCCTGCCCTGCTGAGGTCTACGCGCTCATGCTGGGGTGCTGGAGGCGCTGCCCGGAAGAGCGGCCAGACTTCACCACACTGCGGGAGAAGCTGGGCACCACGAACAGGCGCCACCGCCCCGCCCTCACATGACCTGAGCTCCTGCCCAGGGACCCCTCTCACAGGACAGTGTTTGCCAATAATACCTGCTGCCCAGAATTGGTGCCAGCCCACAGAGCCTCTGGCTGTGGGCCTCACACCCTGACACGTGCTGACACACGAAACTTGTGCACACGAGGCAGACACACGCGGACACCCACTCAGACAGGAGAGGGACCGGCGTCCTCCACCAGGGTGACCAGTTTCCCCAGAGAGGGAGGGTCTCAGCAGAAAAGCCCAGACAGCCCACAATCGCCCTGACCTCAGGGAGACACTGGGCAGAGAGGCCTCCTGCCCGTGCCTGCCTCATCGAACCCCCTCCCACAGTCAGGAGCCTCGATGGGTTGCTGTGGCCTTCTTGCAGCTGCCAGTGCTAGGGCTTCGGCAGGCCCAGGGCGCTGGCTCCACGTGGCACAGATTGGCATAGCTGCTCCCTCTTGTGGGCCACCTGGGCCTGATGGCTCAGCCCACCATCTGGTGGATTGTGCCCGAGGAAGAGCTGGACCTCACGTGCCCACCTCCACCCCAGGGCATCTTGGCGTCCACATCCGGGGATTCAGAGGCAGCACACCCCCTGGGCTGTGGGCAGGAACAGGATGGTGGGGGAGGCTGCAAAAGGCCAGGTGAAGAGCCTTTCCCATGCCCCTGGGGCTGGAGCAGAGAGAGGAGGGGGAGGGGGTTGTCAGGCCACAGGAAGCTCAGACTGGTGACTAGGTGACTGGGTGATGCCCTGGGGGATTCTCTGTGGGTGGGGGAAAGGTCAGGGAGGCAGCATGCCTCAGAGCTGGGGTCCTGGGTGCTGGCTGACTGTGCAGGGTTGGAGTGCAGCAGACACTGATGCTCTGGCGACCAGGGCAGACACCCACGGACACCCGCTCAGACAGGAGAGCGTCCGGCGTCCTCCACCAGGGTGACCAGTGTTCCTCAGAGAGGAAGGGTCTCAGCAGAGAAGCCCAGACAGAGCCCACAATCACCCTGACCTCAGGGAGACACCTGGTGACCACTGGCCCTCCTGTGACAGGAAACAGCCAGTTTCCAGGTGCAACTGCTGCCCCGGGGTTGATCTCAAGCACGGCTTCGTCACAGGAAGTGCACTGTTGGCTTCACCTCACCCTGCCGGCTCCAGTCCCATGAGATGGACATGGACAGGGACTGGGCAGGTGGGGTCCACCCTCAGGGTTCCCGACTCTCATCCTGGGAGCCCCAGGCTGGAAGCTGTGCTCCGGAGGCCTGTGGGGCAGAAGGGGCAGAGGCATCACGGGAAGCTGGGACCCTAGGGTGCAGATAAGTGACCCCCGCCGCCCCAGGGGCTGCTCAGAAAAACAGTCTGTGCAGGGTTAGAGAAATTGGGGCAGGGGACTTCCCTGAGGGGAGGGAGGGGGCCCTGGAGGGTGACGGACCACTTGGGCAGAGAGGGGAAGTGAGAACAGGCCACTTCAGGGCCCCAGTCACCTTGGTTGTGGGTCAGAGCCTGAGACATGGTCCCCAGCATCACCACCCCCAACCAGGCAGATGGGGGAGGGGGCAAGAGGGTTTGGCCCGAGCCTTTTGGGCCACCAGGCAGCTGGGCCGCAGCTCTGCCCTGGCCTTCAGCCCCTGGCCCCTCTCTACCTTGTCCTGGGAGAGCTGGGGGGCCCGAGGGTGAGGGCTGGGCTCCTCTGGCTCAGGTGGTTCCCAGACCAAGAAGCCTGTGGGGCTCGGGCTCCAGCCCTGCTGAAGGACTCACCCTCTTCGTTTCCTGGGGGGTGTGGGAACTGGGGCTGGCAGGCGTCCTGGGCAGGGAGGAGCGTGCTGGGTGGGGTGACAGGAGAGGCAGGTGTGCGCGGGGGTCACCGGCGTTTCCTGGGGGCATGTCATCAGCACAAGCTAAACAGGTTTGATGCTGTTGCCCTAGTGAGGGTCCAGGCCTCAGCCTCAGATCNGCCGCCTGCCCTGCTGAGGTCTACGCGCTCATGCTGGGGTGCTGGAGGCGCTGCCCGGAAGAGCGGCCAGACTTCACCACACTGCGGGAGAAGCTGGGCACCACGAACAGGCGCCACCGCCCCGCCCTCACATGACCTGAGCTCCTGCCCAGGGACCCCTCTCACAGGACAGTGTTTGCCAATAATACCTGCTGCCCAGAATTGGTGCCAGCCCACAGAGCCTCTGGCTGTGGGCCTCACACCCTGACACGTGCTGACACACGAAACTTGTGCACACGAGGCAGACACACGCGGACACCCACTCAGACAGGAGAGGGACCGGCGTCCTCCACCAGGGTGACCAGTTTCCCCAGAGAGGGAGGGTCTCAGCAGAAAAGCCCAGACAGCCCACAATCGCCCTGACCTCAGGGAGACACTGGGCAGAGAGGCCTCCTGCCCGTGCCTGCCTCATCGAACCCCCTCCCACAGTCAGGAGCCTCGATGGGTTGCTGTGGCCTTCTTGCAGCTGCCAGTGCTAGGGCTTCGGCAGGCCCAGGGCGCTGGCTCCACGTGGCACAGATTGGCATAGCTGCTCCCTCTTGTGGGCCACCTGGGCCTGATGGCTCAGCCCACCATCTGGTGGATTGTGCCCGAGGAAGAGCTGGACCTCACGTGCCCACCTCCACCCCAGGGCATCTTGGCGTCCACATCCGGGGATTCAGAGGCAGCACACCCCCTGGGCTGTGGGCAGGAACAGGATGGTGGGGGAGGCTGCAAAAGGCCAGGTGAAGAGCCTTTCCCATGCCCCTGGGGCTGGAGCAGAGAGAGGAGGGGGAGGGGGTTGTCAGGCCACAGGAAGCTCAGACTGGTGACTAGGTGACTGGGTGATGCCCTGGGGGATTCTCTGTGGGTGGGGGAAAGGTCAGGGAGGCAGCATGCCTCAGAGCTGGGGTCCTGGGTGCTGGCTGACTGTGCAGGGTTGGAGTGCAGCAGACACTGATGCTCTGGCGACCAGGGCAGACACCCACGGACACCCGCTCAGACAGGAGAGCGTCCGGCGTCCTCCACCAGGGTGACCAGTGTTCCTCAGAGAGGAAGGGTCTCAGCAGAGAAGCCCAGACAGAGCCCACAATCACCCTGACCTCAGGGAGACACCTGGTGACCACTGGCCCTCCTGTGACAGGAAACAGCCAGTTTCCAGGTGCAACTGCTGCCCCGGGGTTGATCTCAAGCACGGCTTCGTCACAGGAAGTGCACTGTTGGCTTCACCTCACCCTGCCGGCTCCAGTCCCATGAGATGGACATGGACAGGGACTGGGCAGGTGGGGTCCACCCTCAGGGTTCCCGACTCTCATCCTGGGAGCCCCAGGCTGGAAGCTGTGCTCCGGAGGCCTGTGGGGCAGAAGGGGCAGAGGCATCACGGGAAGCTGGGACCCTAGGGTGCAGATAAGTGACCCCCGCCGCCCCAGGGGCTGCTCAGAAAAACAGTCTGTGCAGGGTTAGAGAAATTGGGGCAGGGGACTTCCCTGAGGGGAGGGAGGGGGCCCTGGAGGGTGACGGACCACTTGGGCAGAGAGGGGAAGTGAGAACAGGCCACTTCAGGGCCCCAGTCACCTTGGTTGTGGGTCAGAGCCTGAGACATGGTCCCCAGCATCACCACCCCCAACCAGGCAGATGGGGGAGGGGGCAAGAGGGTTTGGCCCGAGCCTTTTGGGCCACCAGGCAGCTGGGCCGCAGCTCTGCCCTGGCCTTCAGCCCCTGGCCTCTCTCTACCTTGTCCTGGGAGAGCTGGGGGGCCCGAGGGTGAGGGCTGGGCTCCTCTGGCTCAGGTGGTTCCCAGACCAAGAAGCCTGTGGGGCTCGGGCTCCAGCCCTGCTGAAGGACTCACCCTCTTCGTTTCCTGGGGGGTGTGGGAACTGGGGCTGGCAGGCGTCCTGGGCAGGGAGGAGCGTGCTGGGTGGGGTGACAGGAGAGGCAGGTGTGTGTGGGGGTCACCGGCGTTTCCTGGGGGCATGTCATCAGCACAAGCTAAACAGGTTTGATGCTGTTGCCCTAGTGAGGGTCCAGGCCTCAGTCTCAGATCCCTCCCATTTGCTGGTGTGACGAGCAGAACCAGAGGCCCTCTGGACACGGCTCAGGGGCGGGGCCCAAGGGCAAGGGGGTCAGAGAGTTCTGGCCAACGGTGAGGGAGTAGGTGTGCAGGGGTGGGGGCTTCAGAACTTCTCACCGCCCAGCCATCTGTCCGTCCCCTCTGGGTCCTCCTTGGTCAGAATGAAGCAGGCTTGTTTTTGATCTCAGAGAGGCGGATGGTGCCTAGTCTCTTCTCAATAAAAGGGAAAACGCCCACAAGCAGGATGAGTGTGTGAGTCCCTGCTCATTGTCCTCACAGCCCTCCGATAAGGCAGAGTCCCTTGCACCCCAGCCTCTGGCTGGGGAGGAGGTGCTTGGGCCTCGGGGGAGCTCCTCCAGGGGCAGGCAGAGAAGCAGCCCTGGGCTTCTGGTGGGGACGCTGCTGGGAACTGGCCATCCTGGGATCCAGGCTCAGCCACAACAGTCTGGGGGGTTTGGGAGAGAGCGTGCCTTGTCCCACCCCTCCAGCTCCAAGTCCCATGCCTCCTGCCTGATCAGTGACTCCCCGCTCCCCTCTCCTGGTGCTTAGGTCTGGCCATGTGGCCAGTGGCACCTGTGACCACATGGTGGGCGGCTTTCTTGGCAGGTGTTAACTGATCAGTTAGTGCCCAGACTGACCTGGCCCAGGAGGTGGTGCTCAGGGTGGAGCCTAGAGTGCTTGAGAAGGCCCGAGCAGGGCTGTCCCTGGTGGCAGAGGTGTGGCGGGCCCGGCTGCCTCATCATAGGGATATGGGTGGTGGCTCAGTGGGGCAGGGACAGCCCTGCCCACATGCTGCTCCCAGCTGGACCAGAGAAGGTGGCCAGGCCGGACGGCCCAGTCCTGCTGCTGCACCAGCCATGGGATCCGAGGGCCAGGCTCCCCTGGGCCCCAAGTACGTGGGCCTCTGGGACTTTGAGGCTCGGACTGCTGAGGAGCTGAGCTTCCGGGCAGGGGACCTCTTCCATGTGGCCAGAAAGGAGGAGGAGTGGTGGTGGGCCATGCGGCTGGATGGGGCGGGCCAGGCCCTGGCTGAGGGCTACGTGCCCCACAACTACCTGGCTGAGAAGGAGACGGTGGAGTTGGAGCCGTGAGTGTCCCTGGGGCCCTGGTGGGTCACTCCAAGGCACCCCCATCCCTGGGCTATGCAGCTCCTCATGAGCTTGGGACAGGAGTCTGTGGGGACAGAGCTCTGTGCCTCTGTGGCTGGGCTCTGGGTGTGGGCAGGCACCTTGGGCTGCCACAGATTGGGAACCCATGGCTCCATATCCCTAACCCTGTCCCCCCGAGAGGCTGGGCCTACCATCCTGGTCTTGGGATCCCTGGCTGGGCATCTGTGTGTGACTTCCGGGGAGGGAGTCCTGAGGCTGTGGCCCCTCCCCTGGGCTTCCCCATGGTCAGTGTACGGTGTGTGACCCAGAGAGGGCAGAGTCTGGGCCTTCTGGGGAGTGAAGCTTTGCTCCCCTTCCAAATACCCGAAACCAGACATGTGGCCTCATCAGAGGGAGTGGGAAGGCTGTGGCGACAGGCCAGCCGGGGTGTGGGCCGCAGACATGCTTCCTGTGCCAGCATGACTGCCTGTCACGGGCAAGGCAGCTCCAGGAGGCATCTACAGGAATCTTGGGCCACAGGAGCAGCCTGGCCTGCGCTGCTCACGACCTGAGGAGGTCCTGTGAACTCTGAGTAGGCAGTCCCTGCGTGCCATGCGCCCCACTGATGGAGTGCCTACTGTGTCCTCCTGGAGGGACAGAGCACACACTGGATGGCCCCAGGCGGGGTCAGCATGGCCAGGGCAAAGGCCCCGAGTCCCTGGGAACACAGCGCATTCGAGAAGTGGAAGGAGGCAAGGAGGTGGGGTTGGGAGCAAAGGGGAGAGACTCCAGAGGTGCTGGGCAGGTGGGTGGGAGTGGGCGGTGAACCCCACAGGGCTCCGTGCTGGGCAGTGATCCTCTGTGCGGATGCTCACGTTTCAACAGGGCCTGAGGAGTCGAGGGTGCAAAGGGCAGAGTGGCTGCCAGCAGAGGTTCCCTGGGGAGTCCCACTGGCCCTGCCCTGCCCTCCAGAGTCCAGGCTGGTCCCTGCCCTGGCGCTGGGAGTCGGGGTGTGAGAATGGGTGTGTGCTGGTACGTGTGAATCCTCAGGTCCCAGGGCTTTTTGAGCACCATGTGTCTGTGGCCCCAGGGGGAGAAGGTACCACAGGGTCACAGGACAGTGTAGCCCAGGAACTTCCCTGGTGGTCCAGTGTTTAAGATGCCACGCTGCCATTGCAGGGGTGTGGGTTCCATCCCTGGTTGGGGAACTAAGATCCCACATCCTGCATGTTGTCTGGCAAGGCCAAAACAACAACAACAAAAAACACAAAAAACCCAAACAAGATGGGTCCAAGTGCATGGTTGCAGAGTCACATCTGAATTTGGGGATGGGTTGCTCCACCCATAGGATGGGGAGCTCTATTCACACAGACAGGGGATGCCCCAGGCAGAGTGGTGGGGGGCCTTTCCCACTTCTGGATCTCCAGGCCTTTCCTGGTATCCAGAATTGACCACTTGGGACATTTGGGGTTGGCAATGGGTAAGGAAGGGTGCTCTTGGTCAGTGAGTGTCAGAGGGCATCTGTGGGTTTGGGTTGGGACACGAGGAGGCAGAAGGTCAGGTCAGGTGGGGGCTGGAACTCAAGGTAGGGGCCGAGACTTAAGGCAGGGGCACTGGGGGGATCTGCTCTGCTCAGGGTGCCCCCATCCTGCAGGTGGTTCTTCGGCCGAATCTCTCGCTCGGAAGCTCTGCACCGACTGCAGGCCATGGGCAATGAGCAGGGGTCCTTCCTGATCCGCGTCAGCGAGAAGCCAGGCGCCGATTTCGTCCTCTCGGGTACCTGCTTCCTGTCCTCCCCGCTCCACAGCCCCCNGCACGGCTTCGTCACAGGAAGTGCACTGTTGGCTTCACCTCACCCTGCCGGCTCCAGTCCCATGAGATGGACATGGACAGGGACTGGGCAGGTGGGGTCCACCCTCAGGGTTCCCGACTCTCATCCTGGGAGCCCCAGGCTGGAAGCTGTGCTCCGGAGGCCTGTGGGGCAGAAGGGGCAGAGGCATCACGGGAAGCTGGGACCCTAGGGTGCAGATAAGTGACCCCCGCCGCCCCAGGGGCTGCTCAGAAAAACAGTCTGTGCAGGGTTAGAGAAATTGGGGCAGGGGACTTCCCTGAGGGGAGGGAGGGGGCCCTGGAGGGTGACGGACCACTTGGGCAGAGAGGGGAAGTGAGAACAGGCCACTTCAGGGCCCCAGTCACCTTGGTTGTGGGTCAGAGCCTGAGACATGGTCCCCAGCATCACCACCCCCAACCAGGCAGATGGGGGAGGGGGCAAGAGGGTTTGGCCCGAGCCTTTTGGGCCACCAGGCAGCTGGGCCGCAGCTCTGCCCTGGCCTTCAGCCCCTGGCCTCTCTCTACCTTGTCCTGGGAGAGCTGGGGGGCCCGAGGGTGAGGGCTGGGCTCCTCTGGCTCAGGTGGTTCCCAGACCAAGAAGCCTGTGGGGCTCGGGCTCCAGCCCTGCTGAAGGACTCACCCTCTTCGTTTCCTGGGGGGTGTGGGAACTGGGGCTGGCAGGCGTCCTGGGCAGGGAGGAGCGTGCTGGGTGGGGTGACAGGAGAGGCAGGTGTGTGTGGGGGTCACCGGCGTTTCCTGGGGGCATGTCATCAGCACAAGCTAAACAGGTTTGATGCTGTTGCCCTAGTGAGGGTCCAGGCCTCAGTCTCAGATCCCTCCCATTTGCTGGTGTGACGAGCAGAACCAGAGGCCCTCTGGACACGGCTCAGGGGCGGGGCCCAAGGGCAAGGGGGTCAGAGAGTTCTGGCCAACGGTGAGGGAGTAGGTGTGCAGGGGTGGGGGCTTCAGAACTTCTCACCGCCCAGCCATCTGTCCGTCCCCTCTGGGTCCTCCTTGGTCAGAATGAAGCAGGCTTGTTTTTGATCTCAGAGAGGCGGATGGTGCCTAGTCTCTTCTCAATAAAAGGGAAAACGCCCACAAGCAGGATGAGTGTGTGAGTCCCTGCTCATTGTCCTCACAGCCCTCCGATAAGGCAGAGTCCCTTGCACCCCAGCCTCTGGCTGGGGAGGAGGTGCTTGGGCCTCGGGGGAGCTCCTCCAGGGGCAGGCAGAGAAGCAGCCCTGGGCTTCTGGTGGGGACGCTGCTGGGAACTGGCCATCCTGGGATCCAGGCTCAGCCACAACAGTCTGGGGGGTTTGGGAGAGAGCGTGCCTTGTCCCACCCCTCCAGCTCCAAGTCCCATGCCTCCTGCCTGATCAGTGACTCCCCGCTCCCCTCTCCTGGTGCTTAGGTCTGGCCATGTGGCCAGTGGCACCTGTGACCACATGGTGGGCGGCTTTCTTGGCAGGTGTTAACTGATCAGTTAGTGCCCAGACTGACCTGGCCCAGGAGGTGGTGCTCAGGGTGGAGCCTAGAGTGCCTGAGAAGGCCCGAGCAGGGCTGTCCCTGGTGGCAGAGGTGTGGCGGGCCCGGCTGCCTCATCATAGGGATATGGGTGGTGGCTCAGTGGGGCAGGGACAGCCCTGCCCACATGCTGCTCCCAGCTGGACCAGAGAAGGTGGCCAGGCCGGACGGCCCAGTCCTGCTGCTGCACCAGCCATGGGATCCGAGGGCCAGGCTCCCCTGGGCCCCAAGTACGTGGGCCTCTGGGACTTTGAGGCTCGGACTGCTGAGGAGCTGAGCTTCCGGGCAGGGGACCTCTTCCATGTGGCCAGAAAGGAGGAGGAGTGGTGGTGGGCCATGCGGCTGGATGGGGCGGGCCAGGCCCTGGCTGAGGGCTACGTGCCCCACAACTACCTGGCTGAGAAGGAGACGGTGGAGTTGGAGCCGTGAGTGTCCCTGGGGCCCTGGTGGGTCACTCCAAGGCACCCCCATCCCTGGGCTATGCAGCTCCTCATGAGCTTGGGACAGGAGTCTGTGGGGACAGAGCTCTGTGCCTCTGTGGCTGGGCTCTGGGTGTGGGCAGGCACCTTGGGCTGCCACAGATTGGGAACCCATGGCTCCATATCCCTAACCCTGTCCCCCCGAGAGGCTGGGCCTACCATCCTGGTCTTGGGATCCCTGGCTGGGCATCTGTGTGTGACTTCCGGGGAGGGAGTCCTGAGGCTGTGGCCCCTCCCCTGGGCTTCCCCATGGTCAGTGTACGGTGTGTGACCCAGAGAGGGCAGAGTCTGGGCCTTCTGGGGAGTGAAGCTTTGCTCCCCTTCCAAATACCCGAAACCAGACATGTGGCCTCATCAGAGGGAGTGGGAAGGCTGTGGCGACAGGCCAGCCGGGGTGTGGGCCGCAGACATGCTTCCTGTGCCAGCATGACTGCCTGTCACGGGCAAGGCAGCTCCAGGAGGCATCTACAGGAATCTTGGGCCACAGGAGCAGCCTGGCCTGCGCTGCTCACGACCTGAGGAGGTCCTGTGAACTCTGAGTAGGCAGTCCCTGCGTGCCATGCACCCCACTGATGGAGTGCCTACTGTGTCCTCCTGGAGGGACAGAGCACACACTGGATGGCCCCAGGCGGGGTCAGCATGGCCAGGGCAAAGGCCCCGAGTCCCTGGGAACACAGCGCATTCGAGAAGTGGAAGGAGGCAAGGAGGTGGGGTTGGGAGCAAAGGGGAGAGACTCCAGAGGTGCTGGGCAGGTGGGTGGGAGTGGGCGGTGAATCCCACAGGGCTCCGTGCTGGGCAGTGATCCTCTGTGCGGATGCTCACGTTTCAACAGGGCCTGAGGAGTCGAGGGTGCAAAGGGCAGAGTGGCTGCCAGCAGAGGTTCCCTGGGGAGTCCCACTGGCCCTGCCCTGCCCTCCAGAGTCCAGGCTGGTCCCTGCCCTGGCGCTGGGAGTCGGGGTGTGAGAATGGGTGTGTGCTGGTACGTGTGCATCCTCAGGTCCCAGGGCTTTTTGAGCACCATGTGTCTGTGGCCCCAGGGGGAGAAGGTACCACAGGGTCACAGGACAGTGTAGCCCAGGAACTTCCCTGGTGGTCCAGTGTTTAAGATGCCACGCTGCCATTGCAGGGGTGTGGGTTCCATCCCTGGTTGGGGAACTAAGATCCCACATCCTGCATGTTGTCTGGCAAGGCCAAAACAACAACAACAAAAAACACAAAAAACCCAAACAAGATGGGTCCAAGTGCATGGTTGCAGAGTCACATCTGAATTTGGGGATGGGTTGCTCCACCCATAGGATGGGGAGCTCTATTCACACAGACAGGGGATGCCCCAGGCAGAGTGGTGGGGGGCCTTTCCCACTTCTGGATCTCCAGGCCTTTCCTGGTATCCAGAATTGACCACTTGGGACATTTGGGGTTGGCAATGGGTAAGGAAGGGTGCTCTTGGTCAGTGAGTGTCAGAGGGCATCTGTGGGTTTGGGTTGGGACACGAGGAGGCAGAAGGTCAGGTCAGGTGGGGGCTGGAACTCAAGGTAGGGGCCGAGACTTAAGGCAGGGGCACTGGGGGGATCTGCTCTGCTCAGGGTGCCCCCATCCTGCAGGTGGTTCTTCGGCCGAATCTCTCGCTCGGAAGCTCTGCACCGACTGCAGGCCATGGGCAATGAGCAGGGGTCCTTCCTGATCCGCGTCAGCGAGAAGCCAGGCGCCGATTTCGTCCTCTCGGGTACCTGCTTCCTGTCCTCCCCGCTCCACAGCCCCCCCACCCCACCCCCGGGCCTGTTTTCCAGACTTCTGGTCCCTAAACCCTTTGTGCATGTAGAGCTCAGCCCCTCTGGACTATCCTCTCCCCCACCCTGGGACGTCTAGACCTTGCCCTTGGAGCTATGACCCTTGGTGGGCGAGGGCCCCAAGGTCTGGGCCCCTGTCCTGAGGTCCTGCTGGGTCCTTACTTTCTCCGTTGGGAGCCCCTCTTGGCACCTGCTCATGAGTGCCCCTCTCTGTCCAGTGCGGGACCAGCAGGCCGTGCGCCACTACAAGATCTGGTGGCGGGCCGGCCGGCTGCACCTCAATGAGGCTGTGTCCTTCCCTGGCCTGTCTGAGCTCGTGGACCACCACAAGGTCCAGAGCCTGTCCCACGGCCTGCGGCTGACCTCGCCCTGCCGGAAGGTAAGGGCCCCTGACCCCCATGCCAGACCTTGGCCTCCCCATTGCCCCTTACAGGGATACGAACCCTCCAGTGGAGATGGGTGTGGGTCCTTGCAACTGCCTAGGGACCCTTGAGGACACTGGGGACTCTGGCAGCCGGCCAGCTGTGGTTGTACAGAGCTGGGCATGGGGGGAGGGTGGGCACTCTCACCCCTGGGCCAGCAAGAGGTCAGCTGTGTTCCTGCAATGTCCTGAGTCTCTCCGGCCATATGCTCTGGCCGGAAGCCAGACAGGACTTTTGTCTGAATGGCAATCAGGCCAGTGTCACTGGTTCAGAGCAGATGGAGGGTGCTTTTTGTCTGCTGGACACAGAAGGGGTCAGCCTGGCTGGGGGAAGCCTCTGTGAGCCCGGCTACATGCTGGACACCAGGACCCTCGCCAGCAGGACGTGGCTGAGACTGACTTCATGTGGACGGGCGCCCATGTCCCTGCAGCACGAGCCAGAGCCCCTGCCCCACTGTGATGACTGGGAGAGGCCACGGGAGGAGTTCACGCTCTGCAGGAAGCTGGGCTCCGGCTGCTTCGGGGAGGTCTTTGAAGGGCTCTGGAAGGACAAGGTCCGAGTGGCCATCAAGGTGATCGCCCGAGGTCAGTGGGCCCCAGGCCAGGGACTTCTGCCTCGCTTGTGGGGGTCGGGTGGCCCAGCAGCCTTGGGCCCTGACGGCCCGCCCACCACTCAGCACCCTGGTCTAGACCATGTGTGGCACCCAGCGCGGCGTCTGGGTGGCTTTCTCCTTTCATGCTGCTGCCCACGTGCACTTATCCTGACAGGAAATTTTAAATTCTTAATGTAAATGGAAGAAAAGCCCTTATAAGTAATCACCAGAGATCTGAAAAGTTCATCTAGACTCTTCTTAGATGAACCACCAGAGGTTCAGATCACCCACTTCAGGAACCGGGGACCCAGGGCTGCAAGTGAGCACATTTAGGGGGAGTTCTAGCTCCACATCAAGCTGGGCAGGGGTAAACCCCATGGGGGTGTCTGTGGTGCCTGGGTGTGGGGAGAGCTGCTGGTGGGCATAGTGGACCCCCCATGTGAACAGTGGGGATGAGGCTGTGTCTGACCTGGCATCCTGGCCTGGGAGATGGGGTATCTGGAAGGGTGCCCACACTTTCTGAGCTGCTGCTGGTGCGGCTGGGTGGAGGGGTAGGCTGACGGCCCCCAGCTTCTCCAGGGGCCACACCCAGCAAGGCCGCCCACCCCCACAGCCGACCTTCTGCACCAGCACACATTCCAGTCGGAGATCCAGGCCATGAAGAAGCTGCGGCACAAGCACATCCTGGCTCTGTACGCAGTGGCGTCCGTGGGGGACCCGGTGTACATTGTCACGGAGCTCATGCCCAAGGGGAGCCTGCTGGAGCTGCTGAGGGGTGAGTGGGGGCACCAGAGTGACTTGTGCCCGCTGGAGGGAACTGGAGACGTGCACAGATGTGTACCCCACACCACGCGCAGGACAGCCTGGGGTTCTGGGGGCTTCCTCAGCACTTTTCTGCTTACGAAAGGATTTAAAATATCTTGTGATGAATGTACCACTCGTTCATCGTAGGAATTTGACAAAATACAGATAAGATCAAAGTCAAGAAAAGCCCCCCATCACTCCTGCACCCACAGTGAACTGAGGCCTCTTTAGTCAAAGGCTTGGTGTGGCTGCCCACCTCTCCTGCTACTGGGACACAACACACAGCCTAGTCTCACTGCTGCTCTCTCTTCCTGGAAGACACTGTCCCTTCTTCTGGTGTTTGTGAACATGCTTACAAGCCACACACCCGCACACACTCGCACGCCGTGTATCTCATTGGCACACAGACCTCAGCATCTATAACAAGAGCCGTCACTTAACACCCAGACCAGACAACCGCAGCCAGTGAGGAGAGGTGCCACTGTGTGCAGACGTGGCCTGACTGCAGAGATACTGCAAAAGGAAGAAGTGTGCATGTAGGATAAACTACACCCAGTATGCATGTGTGCGCATCGGGGGGTCTATTTTAATACAGAAACATTGGGGATACTTTCCACATGATCATTGCAAGCAGTTTCCCATATCATAAATATTCATCAGAAATGAAATCCTGATAGTCTGTGGGCCACCACGTGGATGTGCCACGTCCACTTAGGTGCCTGTTGTTGAAATCTTCTGAGGTTTTCATGTAAATAACGCTGAGCTGAACATCTGTGTACATATGTCTGAGCTCTTACTGCTTCAGTGTGGATTCCCAGAAGGAAATTCCAAAGGGTTATGTGCTGACTGTATCAGCCTCTACAAGGCCTGCAGTGGCTCCACAGTTCCAATTTGAAATCAGGCCATCTGCCCTTTGCCCCAACCCCTCCCCTGAGCACGCGAGTCTGCAGAGAGGACTTGGCCCTGGCTGGTCCTGTTCACCCTGGCCTCCCCTGGCCTCTGCAGACTCCGATGAGAAAGCCCTGCCCGTTTCGGAGCTGATGGACATTGCAGCACAGGTGGCCGAGGGCATGTGCTACCTGGAATCACAGAACTACATCCATCGGGACCTGGCTGCCAGGAACATCCTCGTGGGGGAAAACAACATCTGCAAAGTTGGGGACTTCGGGCTGGCCAGGCTCATCAAGGTAGGGGTGGGGCAGGGTAGAGAGCTGAGGGGGTGGGGCACGGGCAGGGAGGGCGCGAGCCACGGGAAGTTCCTGTGGCCTTCCTGTTCTCAGGTGAGATATGGGCTATGGAGCCCAAGCTGTCCCTTGACAGGGTTAGGAGGCTTCTGGGAGGGCAGTGCAGGCGCTTGGACGAGTCTAGGAGGACAGCTCTGTGCCCAGAAGCTGCGAACACGGAAGTCCCTGCTGAGCGGGTGGGTGGCAACAGCAGGGCAGGGCGCATAGGCAAGTGTGGTGTGGGGGAGGCGCCTGGCCCAGCAGGCTGGCAACACAAGCACTTCGACTCCCATTAACACACTGTGAAGTTGAGAGGGCTCCTTCAGTCATGACACCCAGAGCTAAGTGTCAGCCATTCCTGATTGCTCCTCAAGCAGACCCTGCATCCCCCTAGCTTGGCTGTTAATCTGCTGCCCCTGCCAAAGTCTTCTTGAAGCTCACTAGAAGCTCACTTTCAGGGATTCTCTGCCCCTTGTTCTGGGAGGCTTTCCACTGGGTTCTGTGACTGTGGTTTTCCGGGGCATGGCCTGTGGGTATCCAGGCACGGTCTGCCAGCTCAGCTCCCAGGAAGCCATGACATGGTGTGGGTCCTGACCACACAGTTGCCCACCACATGCCAGGTGCCCCTGGCCTGTTCCTGCTGCACGGGTGGCCCCCAGGCCCACCCCCAGCATGTGTCTGATTGCAGGAGGACATCTATCTCTCCTATGACCACAACATCCCTTATAAGTGGACTGCCCCAGAGGCGCTCTCCCGAGGGCATTACTCCATCAAGTCTGACATCTGGTCCTTCGGGGTTCTCCTCCATGAGATTTTCAGCAGGGGTCAGACGCCCTATCCAGGTACTGGGCCCCAGCATTGCAGACTGTCAGCAGGGCAGTGGGGGGCTGCCTCCTTGTCACATCCCCCTGCACCACTCACTGGTATCTTACAGGGCCACCAGCCAAAAGAGGGTGGTAGGAGTGCCAGGGGTGCAGAGGGTACTGGCCTCCTGCCTCCAGAGCCTCTTTGTACCATCTGCTGCAGGCATGTCCAACCACGAGGCCTTCCTGAGGGTGGAGAGAGGCTACCGCATGCCCCGCCCCCCAGAGTGCCCGCCCACCACACACAAGCTGATGCTTTCCTGCTGGCACAAGGACCCTGAGCAGAGACCCTGCTTCAAAGGGCTGTGGGAGAAGCTCTCCAGCTTAACAAGGTACGAGAACCTGCTCTGAGCTCGCAGCCTCCCTGCAGCTGCCCAGAGGCCAGACCAGCCCTCATGAGTCAGGCAAGGCCTGAGAGACCTCAGATCATGGCTGTGGGCCACCCCGATTCACTGAGGATTTGCTGAAGGCACGGACCACTCCCAGAACCAGCCGGACACTCCTGGGAAGGGGCTCTGGCAGGCCTGGGCCTACCCTTGCCCCAGTGCAGCCTGGAGCTGGGGCTGTCCCTTTCCCCAATGCCAGCACCTGCAAAATGCCAGGCACCCCACAGCCAATGTCTGCCCTGGAGGCTCCAGGAGCCAGATCACCCCTTTCCTCAGAATGGACCTGTCCCTGGTCCTGACTTGAAGCCCACCAACTAGCAGGACCAGGGTCAAGCCTCCCTGGCCGTGTGGTGGGGACCTAGGCTTTGGCTGCACCCCCCCTGCCCCCTGGCCTTGCCTGAGCCTCGGACTTGAGGGGGCATTGATTCCCCAGTCGTCTACAGAGATAGGCACTGACACCTGCTCCCTGGGGCCAGTGCTGTTCCTATCCACCTGCCCTGGGGTGTCAGGGGGTCTCATTTGGACACTGTGGCCAGGACTGGGTGGGGGTCATGCTAATCCTTGAGGTGGACTCCCCCACTCAGCCTTAGCACTGACCACCAGCCTTCCCTGGGACCACAGGAGAGCCTGCCCCCCCAGCCTGCAACCTGCCTGGACACACAGAGGACAGGCAGGACAGATGGTGTAGGCTTTGGGGGCTATTAGCCACCCAAATGCCTTAGGATGGGCTCATGTGACTTAGAATGGAGTTGGGGACGGGTGGCCAGAGGAGGATGGGCCCCTCCAGCAGTGCCCGGCCCTTGAGGCAGGGGAAGCTACCCCTCTAAGCCTCTGACTTCACACCAAAGCTCTGCCCACTGCCTCACTGAACTGCCCTCTCCTGACCCCACACCCCAGTCAAACTCTGCTGGCCCTGAATGTGGACACCACCAGCCCACCCCCTCAGGCCTATCCCAGGAGGCTGGCAGAGGATGAGGACCCCTCCCCACAACCACACACAGGCCTGGAGTCAAACTCTGCCCAAAGCTGGGCTTCCCTGGTGAGAGTGACCCACAGGAGCCTCCCATACTTGCTTCTCCTCTGCCTCAATGGGGTGCCAGGGGCCTCAGATCCACTCTGGGGATTGGGGGCCCTGTCCAGAGTGTGTCCTATAAGAGAAGAGGGGAGGCAACATCCTTAACAGAAGACATGTGGGAGAAAAGTTTGAGGACTGCCTCCTCAAGGTCCTCCAGGGGGCACCGGCATCCCCCTGACCCTAAGGTAGAGACCCCACCGGCCTCCTATAGCAGCAGCAAGAGGGGCCAGGGGTGGAATCACATAGAGGGCTCGGACCTCAGCAGCTGCCTTGGAAGCTTCTGCTCCAATTCTTGGACTGCCTGCTCTCCCTGATTTCCCAAAATAGCCAGGCACCCCACCCTTTCTCAGATGCAAGGCTCCACACTCACTGGAGCTGTCTGCTCACATGAACCTGGGGCAGACCTCAGAGGACGCCCCCTAGGAGGGGTTCCAGGAAGGCCCAGGGAGCATGGCCAGCTCTCTCATGCCTGGGAATGAGAAGGTTGAGGGGTGACTTCTCCCTCGGGGGTGGGGGAGCACACAGCTCTCTCTCTCTCACACACACACACACCAGGCTGCTCACTCCTGGAGTTTATTGTCCACTTGGTGCAAGGCATGGGGTCATGGGGTGTGAGGAAGGCGCGTTCGTGTGGCTCGGATAGCAGAGAGTGGGATTCTCTCAACTTCCTTTTTGGTGTTTTGCTGTTTTGATATTAAAAACCGAACTGCTTCCCCTGACTGCAGCCTGCTTGGTCTTGGGGAGAGGAGGGGAAGGGAGGGTACAGGGCAGGGGGCGGAAGAGGGCTCTGATGAGCCTAGCGNTCTTCCCGACCCAGGCATTGAACATGCAACTCCTGGGTCTCCTGAATTGGCAGGTGGATTCTTTACCGCTGAGTCACCTAGGAAGCCCTTACACTAACATGATAGTGATCTAATAGTGATCAGATAGATCTTTTCTATCTGACTCCAATGGAGTAAAAAGTCCTGGATATTGGGTGAAGTGAAGGGATGGTTGTTAATATAAACCTAACAAATGTGTTTAGCTGAAGCTAATGCTCCAACACTTTGGCCACCTGATATGAAGAACTGACATTAGAAAAGCCCCTGATACTGGGAAAGATTGAATGCAAGAGGAGAAGGGGATGACAAGGGATGAGATGGTTGGATGACATCACCAACTCAATGGACATGATTTGAGCAAGCTCCAAGAGATGGTGAAGGACAGGGAAGCCTGGTGTGCTGCAGTCCATGGGGCTGCAAAGCGCCGGACAGGACTGAGTGACTGAAAAAGTGTGTGGTCACAGAAGAATGGGAAATGAAAAAATCTTATGGACTTAGCAGACGAGCTCAAGAATGGACCCGTGCACAGACCCACATTTGCAAAAAGATCAAGATATATAACTGATTACATAGTCTCTGAAAATTCTAATACACGCTCACAATATCCTCTTCCCTCTTCTTCTGTTCTCAGATCACCAAATTCAACATTTCACTCAATGCACTCCTCTGATACTAGCAGGAGAAAGGAAGGGTGGCATATCTTGGCAGATATTCAAGTTCAGTTCAACCTTAAAATCCTCAATAATGGTGGTAACAGCAGCCGGCACATACGGAGGAATGGCTTACATACTTTTGTCTTTTGCCTCACAACAACCATAGGAGGGAGAGACTGTTGTCATCCCTATCTTGCAGTTGGGGAAACTGAGGCTCAGAGACTCTGGACAATTTACCTAATGTCACACGGCTGTGCAAGGAACAGGGCCAGTCCTTTTTCACCCGAAAGAACTCTTGATCTTCAGACAAATGAGTCATTGTTTTATAACCCTGGCTGCACTGGCAGGGATTCCTGAGTTGGCCCAGAAATAGTGCCACTGGGGGCTTTGATTGGCCCTCTACCTGCCCTGCGGAAGCCCTGCCCTCCTGGGTATGGGATGACGCTGTGTATCCTCCTAGGTGGCCCAGCCTCAGCCCCAGTGACCACAGTGTTCTGGAGGGGACTCCCCGAGTGTCACTTGTAGCCCAGACCCAAGGAGACATTGGCTGTCTGAAATTCATGCTGCTGGGAAACTGCTCTCAGCACTGTCTTGAAAATGGGTGGTGGTGTCTTGGAACAGCTTGACTGGGGGCTGAATCTCATTAATGACAGAACTGTGACCTTTCAGCAGAATATGGAAAATGCCATTGATATCATATGCAAAAATGATGTCAGTGCTATGATATGGGAGGGGAAGGGACGGTCCCTGTGGGATATTTATTTTAATGATATCACCATCATTTGTTATGTGCTTTGACTTAAATAGAAGTCTTTGAGTCTAAACTCCACGAATGATGGCTCAAAAACACTCCCTTGTTTTGTCTGGTGTCATTTAGCACTCCATCTGCTGCACTTCCTGGCTGAACAGAACCCTTGACATGATTTCTCGGTTCTGATGACTTAAACTCAGAAATAAAGGGGTTTTTAATCTTCAATCAGATTGTCTCCATCTTGACTCAAGAAACAGACATTTTGAAAATGTGGTAGGAAGGAGAGAGGTAACTTAAATCAAGGAGACAGGTGAGATGGAACCCAAATTATTGATGAGTTACCTTGGTTTGCTCAGAGTTGGAGCACACATACGCATGCTCTGAAGCTCGGAAAAAAGTACAGCGACAAATGGATTACAAGAATACAAACATGTTTACTTGATCCCTTGGCAAGTTTCCAAATGTATGGCTGCCAGGTGGAGTCTGAGGGTCCTTAAATTTTACCAGGTGATGGAGCTGAGTGAAGCATAGGTTCCACCGTTGACTCCCAGCTGTTGCGGTCCCTGAGCTGTCGACCTAGAGCAGGTTTGCTAATAATAGTCCTGGTAATAAAGTTAAAACAATAGTCCTCATCCCCACCTTCCATTGACAATGCATTTTAAAGCTCCTACGTAATTACCTCACTTGACCTTTCCAGCAGCCCTGTAAGAAAGAGAGAATTGTTGTTACTATGAAGTTCTCTTTTTGTTGTTTCATATGAAGAAATAAACCTAAATCAATGGCATTTTCCCACAGACAAACATGTTACATAAACACAACTCTGGGCTCCAGAGTGTTAGGCCCTCCATAGCTGGACAGAAGAGCTCAATTTCCCCTGAGTCAGGACTGAGCATAGGCTGCTGCTGCTGCTGCTGCTGAGTCGCTTCAGTCGTGTCCGACTCTGTGCGATCCCGTAGACGGCAGCCCACCAGGCTCCCCCGTCCCTGGGATTCTCCAGGCAAGAACACTGGAGTGGGTTGCCATTTCCTTCTCCAATGTGTGAAAGTGAAAAGTGAAACGGAAGTCGCTCAGTCGTGCCTGACTTAGTGACCCCCTGGACTGCAGCCTACTAGGCTCCTGGAGTGGGGTGTCATTGCCTTCTCCTGAGCATAGGAGCTCCACACAATCTCAAGGCCAGTGGGATGTTTCTATGGGAACCAGCAGTTACTCTGGGGAGAGTTCTGTATAACAGGATTCCCAGGCAGCTCAGACAGTAAAGAATCTGCCTGCAATGCAGGAGAACAGGATTCGATCCCTGGATTGGGAAGATGCCCTGGAGAAGAGAATGGCTACCCATTCCAGTATTCTTGCCTGGAGAATCTCCATGGACAGAGGAGCCTGGTGGGCTATAGTCCATGGGGTCGCAAAGAGTCAGACAGGACTGAGCTACTAACACTTTCACCAGCACAGGAGATGCAAAAGATGTAGGTTCGATCTCTGGATTGGGCAGATCCCCTGGAGAAGGGCATAGCAACCCATCCCAGTATCTTGCCTGGAAAATCCCGTGGACAGAGGAGACTGGTGGGCTGTAGTCTATGATGCAGCAAAGAGTCAGACATGACTGTGGACACACAAGCTCTGTATAAACCACTCCAAGGTATGGGTGTGGGGTGGGGGTGTAGTCTATTAGTTTGCTAGAGCTGCTATAACAAAGTACCCCAGACTAGGTAGCTTAAACAGCGTAGAGATTTATTCTCTCGCAGTTCTGCAGCCTAGAAATCCAAGACCAAGGTGTTGACAGAGCTGGTTTCTCCTGAGGCCTTTCTCCTTGGCTTGAGGATGGCTGCCTGTGCTCCGTTCTTTTTATGGTCTGTCTATGTGTGGCTGTGTCCTAATCTCCCCTTCTTATGAGGACACCAGATACTTGAGATTAGGCTTCACGCTAATGACCTCCTTTGAACTTAATAATGTCTTTGAAGATTTTACCTCCAAATACGGTTACTTTCTCAGGTACTAGAGGTTAGCGCATCAGTTTAAGAACTTGGAGGGGATAGTTTAGCCCATAATAGACCGCATGAGGTACACAGAGTGTAAGGAGAAGCAGAGGGTACCTGAGGGCCATAGCACGTTCATTCATTCCATAGGTATCAAGTGCCTGCTCTGTGCCAGACCCTGTGCTCAGCATGCTGTCTGACCCTCACAGCAAGGTGGGGCACCTCTGGGGACTCAGGGACCTTTATGTGTCTCAACAGACACCACTGACGATGGATCCACAGCACTAAGAGAGGACAGGCCTCTTGCCTTTTCTCTTTGATGTGCATAAATGTCACTTGCAGAACATGTTATAGACCAGATACTTGGCCTCACCCCAGAGGCTCTGATTCTGGTAGCCCCCCAGAATGCATTTTCAGCCACTTCCCAGGTGAGGGTGATGCTATTGATCCACGGACAGCACTTTGAACACTGCTGTATAACACTCTGGGAATTTGTCCTACTCATATCCTGTTCCACTTATATTATCCAGCAGCTCCAGAATTATAAGCAATACATATTCTAAAAACTGTTTTCCTCAGGTTTGGCCAAGAGTCCAAACCAAGATAATCATATTCATTTTACAGACTTGAGAGCGAAGGTTTGCACAAGGCATGTGCAGTCCAGTTCTGGCTTTCCTGAAGTGTTTCTAATCTTCTTGCCTTTGCACGGGAAAGACCATGAGGAGTGGAAGAGTGCTAGTTTCTATGGAAACACAGAACATGTGACCTCCGTGTTTAATTGCTTGATATGTTCGTATTTAGTCTTTCACTTGTGTAGAGTAAGAAGACAGTCAACATTGCTGCTGAAGGCAGCATCACGGAGCTGGTGGGGCACACTTCTTGAGTGCCTGGATTTGAGTACTGGGAACTAAAAGAAGGGTCTGTGTTTTGAAATTTCATTTGAAAGCAGGTCATTTTGTATTCAGAGCAGCTTCTCCAAAGAAATAGTTATAAATAGTTCACAATAGTCCATTTAACCTGTAATGGGACTGAAGTATTGACATCTTTCCTAACCACTCTTTCTTGGGCTAAATTGCATTCTGAGTTTCAACCAGCAATACCCAAAGCAAACATTTCCTTCAGTGACTCAGGTCGGGGAGAGGAAAGAAAGAACCAGTGAGAACTGAGATGCCAAGAGGAAACGGCTTGTGAGAATGTGGGAGCAGTTAAAATATAGAAGCTGGAGCTGCGAGCATCAGATTTAAATATTTCTGAACTTGTCCACCTGTTGGATCTATTTCTTTGTGTTGATTATTGCTAACAGAGATTATGTGCACATTATAAATTCTTGATCTTTAATTTGCATGTGTTAATCTCGTCTCCTAAACTAGATTATAAATTCTTAAAAGGTCAGTTACTGAGTATGATATCGATAGTGCTTTGAGGTGGCCTCTTAAAATCAATTAATTACACTATTTAATGCTAGCATGGCTCAGCAACCAGTTATAGGGAGAAGTGAATCCGATTTTGAGCTTGGATTTGGATTTCCCAGGCAGAGGCCAGTGGGGGGACTAACAGACGATGGACTGAAGGTATTGGCGAGGGCAAGAAGACATGTGAGAGTGCCACTACCTTGTATTCTGCCAGGAGTTTGCCTCCAAAGACAACAGAGGGAACTGAACAAAATCATTTCCTTTGATCTCATGGGAAATCAGACTGAAGGAGGGTAGCTGTCTATATGTAGTTCTTCTTATGGTGCCAGGATGGATTGACACAGTGTCGAGGAGGAATTTCAGAAATTGCATAGGGCCAGTGCCCATGCTGGGAGCTTCCTGGGAGTGAAATGGGACTGAAGGTCTTAGTGGAATAAGGTGGATTTGTCAAAGAGGTGTCCCTGTTTCTGGCCTGGGTATGGTGGTTTTGTTAATGGTTTGGCCTGCTTTAGAGTTGTTCAGCTCTGAAAGCTTTGAACTCCAAGTACTCCTTAACTTTAGGAGATAAAAGGATATTACCTTGATTGAATTCCTTTTTAGGAAAGACTTTTTGCTTGAGGGAAAAGAACACTAAACCAATAGTAAAATTGCTTGGGTTCTGACTCCTGTTCACTCTCATTATATGATTAAGGAATTCAGTCCATCTCTTAACATGTCAACTGATGAACTTCAAGGTTTATTCCATCTCTACTATCCTATAATTTTACTATTAGTCTTTGGGATTAACCAATGGAATAATGCTAGAAAAATAATATTAGGGAAAGAGATAAAATATATCCATTTTTATCATCTCTATGTAACATTTTACTGGAAGTTCAAGCCAGTGTATTAAGAGAATATAAAGAAGCCAAATGTTTAAGTACTGAAAAAGAAGAAATAAACTGATGATATGATTATATGCAGTTTATGTAAATATCAAAAATATTCGACAAACATATTATTAGAATTAAGTGAGTTCAGTATGAGTTGGACCTTGTGACAAGCTAAAAAAATCTATTTCATTTCTATATACTAGCAATAAGCAGCTAGAAAATATAAAGGATTCTGTTTAAACTGTATCAAATAATCTAAAATGCTTAGGAATAAATTCAACAAAGATGTGCAAGACTTCTTTGTAAATGAAGAAGCATTATTAAGATAAGTTAAAGCCAGGAAATCAAAAAAAGTTTGCTTCTTGGCAGGAAAGCTATGACAAACCTAGACAGTATGTTCAAAAGCAGAGACATTATTCTGCCGACAAAGGTCTGTATAGCCAAGGCTATGATCTTCCCAGTAGTCATGTATGATTGTGAGAGCTGGACGGTATAGAAGGCAGAGCACTGAAGAATTGATGCCTTCAAACTGTGGAACTGGAGAAGACTCCTGAGAGTCCCTTGGACAGCAAGGAGATCAAATCAGTCTTAAGGGAAATCACCCTGAATGCTCATTAGAAGGACTGATGCTGAAGCTCAAACTCCAGTATTTTGGTCACTGATACAAACAGCTGATTCATTGGAAAAGTCCCTGATGCTGGGGAAGATTGAGGGCAGAAGGAGAAGAGGGCATCAGAGGATGAGATGGCTGGATGGCATCACCAATGACTTGGGCAAATTTTGGGAGATGGTGAGGGACAGGGAGGCCTGGCATGCTGCCATCCCTGGGGTCACAAAGAGTTGGAAACAACTGGGTGACTGAACAACAATACAAGAAACCTAAATAAATGGGGTGGGATATATTATATTCATGAGCTGTTAATATTGTGGAGATACTAGTCCCTCCCTAATTTATGTCTATATCCAATGTAATCCCAATTCCAATAAAAATAATACAAAAATTTGTGGAAAAAAATTGGAAATTGACTCTTTTGGTTAAGACCTGCTACAAAGCTTGGGCTTCCCTTACGGCTCAGTGATAAAGAAGTCGCCTGCCAGTGCAGGAGACGCAGGAGACGCAGGTTTGATCCCTGGTCTGGCAAGATGCCCTGGAGGAGGAAATGGCAACTCACTCCAGTATCCTTGACTGGAGAAGCCCACGGACAGAGGAGACTGGCATGCTATAGTCCATGGGGTCACAAAGAGTTGGACTTAGCAACTCAACAACAACAACAACAAAATACAGCTTAGTACTGTAGTTAGAATAGGAAAGAGAAGTCCAGAGTGGCAGTGGCTAAAAGACAAAGATGGGAAAAGCCCGTGAAAATAGAACAAAGGAAGGTCTAAGGACCAGAGTGAGGACCTCAGGTAAAACAAACAGCCCTCCTGGCTATCCCAATTTATGTAGGGCAGCCTCAGGGGGAGGAGAAAAAACATGCAAAAAGAGGAGCCAAAACTGGGCCAGGGGCTTCTCTTCATGTGTTTTGGGTTGGCCCGACCTCACGCCTCAAGGATGTATTTTCCTTTACTTTCTAAATAAAACTGAGCTGTAACACGAAGCTATAACACTGGTCCGTCCAAGGAAATTACACGGGACTGTAACACTGGTTCGTCTGACGGCTGTTACAGTGGTCCGTCTGTTGCTTCAAATTTTTGTTGCAACAAGACAGAACTGAGGAAATTACAAACTCCCCTGACAGTTATAGTCTAAAAGATCATGCAACAGAACACAGAGCCCAGGAACAGAAAAACTTATAAATATATAGAATATATATCTGTGTGTGTGTGTGTGTGTGTGTGTGTGTCTGTGTGTCTGTGTGTCTGTGTCTGTGTATACATAATTTATCACAAAAGTGGCACAACAGAGCACTGGGTAAATGATGGGCTTTCATTAAATGATGCTTCATCAATTGAATATACACATGGAGAAAAATAAAACTGATCCTTTTGTCACAGCATACTGAAACCAGTGAGTTCCAGTTGGATTGAGATTTAGATGTGAATGGTAAAAATTATCACAATATAGAAAAATATCTTTCTGAACTCAGGGTAAAAAATTCTTTTGTTTCCTTAAACACAACACTGAAAGCACTAACTGCAAAGAAAATATTGACAGAAAAGGCAGAGAAAAAAAGAAAAGGAAGAGAGATCAGGCCAGAAGTTCAGTGAATATCATTTAAAGACAGTGGAAATGCATCAGCAGTTTTAAATGAGAAAAACAACTAGAGAGAATGAGGGAAAGTTGAGGAAGTGTGGAGTGTGAGAAACTAAGGAAAAGACTTCTATAAGGAAAGAGTGCTCACCAATGTTGAATGCTGTGAAGAGTTCAAGTAATATCAGGACTGAAAAATGTCCCCTGGGTTTCATGAGAACAAAGGATTGAAAGCAGTTTTAGTGGAGGGAAAGGACCATGGATCACATATCAGGAGCTGAGGCATCATGGGGAATGATGAGTTACCTCTACCACAGAGCAGAGATAACTAACTCTTCCAAGCATTTCATCTTTGCAGAGATGCTGAGAGATAAAGTAAACACTGGGAGATCAGGACTGACATATATACACTGCTGCTACTGCTAAGTCACTTCAGTTGTGTCCGGCTCTGTGCGACCCCATAGATGACAGCCCATCAGGCTCCCCCGTCCCTGGGATTTCCAGGCAAGAACACTGGAGTGGGTTGCCATTTCCTTCTCCAATGCAGGAAAGTGAAAAGTGAAAGTGAAGTCGCTCAGTCGTGTCCAACCCTCAGTGACCCCATGGACTGCAGCCTTTCAGGCTACTCCATCCATGGGATTTTCCAGGCAAGAGTACTGGAGTGGGTTGCCATTGCCTTCTCTGCATATATACACTACTACATGTTAAATAGATAGCTATGGGAAGATACTGTATAGGACAGGGAGCTCAGCTCAGTGCTCTGGGATGACCTAGATGGGTGGGATAAGGAGTTGGGAGGGAGGTTCAAGAGGGAAGGGATATACATATACATATAGCTGATTCACTCTGTTGTACAACAAAAATGTTGTAAAGCAATTGTTTAGTTCCTAAGTCACACAATTATACTCCAATAAAAAAAAAGTATTCAATAATAGTAGGTGTAGCAGTTGAGAGAGATTATTATTAGTATTTTTAATGAGATAGTTAGAATTGGACATGGAACAGACCAGTTCCAAATCGGGAAAGGTGTACGTCAAGGCTGTATATTGTCACTCTGCTTATTTAACTTATATGCAGAGTTCAGTTCAGTCGCTCAGTCGTGTCCGACTTTTTGCGACCCCATGAATCGCAGCACGCCAGGTCTCCCTGTCCATCACCAACTTCCAGAGTTCACTCAGATTCACGTTCATCAAGTCAGTGATGCCATCCAGCCATGTCATCCTCTGTTGTCCTCTTCTCCTCTTACCCCCAATTCCTCCCAGAGTATGCAGAGTACATCATGAGAAATACTGGACTGGATGAAGCACAAGCTGGAATCAAGATTGCCAGGAGAAATATTAATAACCTCAGATATGCTGATGACACCACCCTTATGGTAGAAAGTGAAGAAGAACTAAAAAGCCTTTTGATGAAAGTGAAAGAGGAGAATGAAAAAGCTGGCTTAAAACTCAATACTCAGAAAACTAAGATAATGGCATCTGGTCCCATCTCTTCATGGCAAATAGATGGGGAAACATTGGAAACAGTGACAAGCTTTATTATTTTGGACTCCGAAATCACTGCAGATGGTGACTGCAGCCATGAAATTAAAATACACTTACTTCTTGGAAGAAAAGTTATGACCAACCTAGACAGCATATTCAAAAGCAGAGACATGACTTTGCCAACAAAGGTCAGTCTTGTCAAAGCTATGGTTTTTCCATTAGTCATGTATGAATGTGAGAGTTGGGCTGTAAAGAAAGCTGAGGACCGAAGAATTGATGCTTTTGAACTGTGGTGCTGGAGAAAGCTCTTGAGAGTCCCTTGGACTGCAAGGAGATCCAACCAGTCCTTCCTAAAGGAAATCAGTCCTGAATTTCACTGTAAGGACTGATGCCGAAGCAGAAACTCCAGTACTTTGGCCACCTGATGCGAAGAACTGACTCATTTGAAAAGATCCTGATGCTAGGAAAGATTGAGGGCAGGAGGAGAAGGGGACAACAGAGGATGAGATGGTTAGATGGCATCACCCACTCAATGGACATGAATTTGAGTAAGCTTCAGGAGCTGGTGATGGACAGGGAAGCCTGGCATGCCGCATTCCATGGGGTCGCAAAGAGTTGGACATGACTGAGCAACTGAACTGAACTGAACCAAAATGAGGAGTGGCNCCACTCAATGGACATGAATTTGAGTAAGCTTCAGGAGCTGGTGATGGACAGGGAAGCCTGGCATGCCGCATTCCATGGGGTCGCAAAGAGTTGGACATGACTGAGCAACTGAACTGAACTGAACCAAAATGAGGAGTGGCAGATTAATAAGAGAGCTTATTATTATTTTTAATGAGAAAGTCTTGAATATATTTAATGATGAGGAGAGAAATTATAATAAAGAAGGGAGTGAGATTAAAGATGTAAGAGAGAAAAAGGGTGAGGGGTAACAATTTATGAGATCCCTGAGGAAGAAGGGCTCATGGGGTGAATCTGATGTACAGGGGGAGAATTTGACCTTATACAGCCTAAAATTTAGAACCTCTCCTTTGACAATAGAAGGACAGAGGTCAGGGCCTAAGTAAACGCAAGTAAATGCTATAGTGTAGCATTTGTGTAGGTTTGATGTCAAGAGTTGAGTGGTTTTCCCATTGATATATTCTTTCAAAATCACACTAATACTGGTGCTTATGAACACTTGCTACATTCTACATGCTTCCAGACATTTCCTCCATAGGAACACATTTTATCCTTTGATTGGCACTGTGATGGGCTATTCTGTTATTATCTGAAGGAGAGGAAAGGGAAGTATGGAGATGGATGAACTAATTTGCCCAAGATCTCACAGAACCCAGACTCATATTGGGTAACCCAGTTCTAGAGCCCACAGTCTTAATGTCCTCTTTACCCTGCGGCTGTCTTCACTCTCTGTGGAGAGGATTGGATTAGAAAGGCTCTTGGGGAAACAAGTAAGATGCCTTCTGAGAAAATACAGGGAGTTTACCCAGCAGCGTCAGGGGCTCTGTGGAGCCTCGAAGTCATGCTTGGTTGGCCCCAACAAGGAGACCTTCTGAGAATGTTCCAGGTCAAGAACAACTCTAAATCAGACAGGCTTCCCAGGAAAAGGGAGAGCTCCTTTGAGAAGAATGCAAATACAATACTCAGAATCTATTCGAAGAAAAGAAGCTACTCAGTGCTGGCCCTTGATACTGCTAATTATTCATTTTCTGATTTTTTTTTTCTTTTTAAGGCAAGGAAGAATGTGCCTTTCTCTAGAATTACCCTTGAAGGAGAAGCTAAAGGGAGGTTCCAACTCCCAAACTGTTTTTTTGAAATGGGTAAGTGGATAAACAGGATATAGTAACCTATTAACAGAAGAGGTGAAGCTAAGCCGTTAGGAAGGAGTGGGATGAAAGTGTGGATTTATTGACCAAATTATGCAACTTTAATTTTATAGGAACACTGTGCTTCAATAGAAAACTGCTGAACAGCCAGCGTTATTTTTATTTCTAGGCGGCCTCTCAGGGGCACCCTATGAGCCAAAAACTGTGACTCAAACTTCCAGTCTGGACAAACTGGTCAGACATAAATATTCTCCTGATCCCCACAGTCTTCTGCCCGTTAATACTCATTCTCAGTAAAGTCTAGTTGATTGACTAGTTGCCTGGAATCTTTTCTAAGCATAGGCTAGACATTCAAAATTGAAATGAGATTGGAACAGAGCCTAAGGCTTCTTCATATACTTATTAGAAATAAAAGAGAAAGTGCACAGTGAATGTTCCAAGTCTGCAGATGGTACTAATTCTGTTTATAGAGTCAAATGTTGATCTGGGGTGATGTTAGTGAACCCAAAGATCACCAGAGACTCACAGAGCAGCCAGAAGACCAGTGTTGAGTCTGTATGTGGGTATGTGCAAATCCATGCAGGGAAATGACTCTGTCTCATAAGTGATACTTGCTGAAATAATTGTCACAACATAGGAAAGGGTTGAGAAGTCACCAATAGAATGTTCAACCCATTGACCCAGAGAATGGAACCAGAACAAACAGCCAAATAGTAATGATTACTAGGACGGGTGTGGGAAAAACAAAATAAATGTCCTAGTCTGTCTCCATGCTTGAAATGCTGCAATGAATAAACTGTGTTCATTACTTCCAGAAAAGATCAGAATAAGCATATACATACATCTTTATGATTTGTTTTGATTGATTTCTGCAGAAAAGGCAATAATACACTTGGGGCAGGAAGATCCACAGCAAAGACACTTTGGAATGGGTGCTTCCTGAGGGAGGGCACCAATAATGGAACCCTCATCACCACTGATGGGGCATCTTCCTGGTTCACTAATCATGGGGAACCCTAACTGCCATTGGGAGGAGACACAGGTAGGAAAATTGTGTCGAGGGTCAAACTAGGATACAGTCAGAATGGAAACAGTAAGAAGATGCAGCCAGGGCTGGAGGATGAGAGGAAGTCAGAGCATTTGGATCAAGGACAACTGTTCAGGAGTGCGGTCATGGACTCTAGCTCTTCTTTACACATGTGGCGGCTGAAAAGACAGTGTATAGAGAATTCGAGGGCCATGTGGGATTAATAAGGATCAGTTAGGTTCAGTTCAGTCGCTCAGTTGTGTCTGACTCTTTGTGACCCCATGAATCACAGCACGCCAGGCCTCCCNTTCTAAGGCCCACTTGGCTTCACATTCCAAGATGTCTGGGTCTAGGTGAATGATCACATCATCATGATTCTCTAGGTCATGAAGATCTTTTTTTATACAGTTCTTCCATGTATTCTTGCCACCTCTTCTTAATATCTTCTGCTTCTGTTAGGTCCAGACCATTTCTGTTGAACTGTAGCCCACCAGACTTCTCTGTTCATGGATTCTTCAGGCAAGAATACTGGAATGGATTGCCATTCCTTTCACTAGAAGATCTTCCCGACTCAAGGACTAAACCCGGGTCTCTTGCACTGCAGGCAAATTCTTTACCGTTTGAGCTATGAGAATGTGACCAAGGTATATTGCTGGGGATTAATAAGGATAATGGGTACTTTTTGTTTATAATCCTAATATTTGAGAGCTGATAATCATTATCTTGCTAAAAGATGTCACTTGTAGTCTTTGTCTGACACCAAGTCCTGGACTGGGTGGAACAAGGCGCTGTTTGTGTGCATGTATGTAAATTATCATGGTAACCAGAAATGACAACTCTTAGAACCTAAGGCACAGCCTTATTTATTTGAATAGGAGCATAAAACATCTTTGAAATCATTGTAAATTATTTAGCTCTGCATTTATTTCAACTCCTCATTCTCATGCTTCCTTCCCAGGAGAGACAGCAGAAATGACTGAAAAACACTTTTCTTTCAGAATGACCACATGCTTTTGCCATCTCAAGTGGGGAGGGAAATATTTTCTCTTTTCTACTCTGCTGAGCAGCTGTGCAGCTTTTCCCATCTGTCTGGTTGTGGTGAATTGCGTGTAAAGTGAACTGATGAAAATGGCCAAATTGGCCTCTAAAAACCTCATGAAAATGCTTTTAAACATCCTTCACTGGAGGAAGTGCGAGCTTATGATGACTGTTTTGCAGACTCTGCTTTCTTGTTTCATGTCTACTAACCAAGATAATCATAAAATAATGTGACCTTCCACTCAAAATCTTCCATCCTATGAAAAAAATCACCAAATATTACGGTTTTAGATTATATCCCAAAGGTCTCTGCCCTTATGATTAATTTCTGCTCATCTCTCTTTGTAAGCATTTGCTCTTTGTCAAGGAGAAGGGACTGGCAACCCACTCCAGTATTCTTGCCTGGAGGGCTGCTGTTCACGGGGTCACACAGAGTCGGACACAACCGAAGTGACTTAGCATGCATGCATGCATTGAAGAAGGAAATGACAACCCACGCCAATATTCTTGCTTGGAGAATCCCAGGGACAGAGGAGCCTGGTGGGCTGCTGTCTATGGGATTGCACAGAGTTGGACACAACGGAAGCGACTTAGCAGCAGCAGCAGCTCTTTGTCAAACATTATAAAGAGATAGTCATGTTCTTTTTGAGATTTTCCTATTTTATTCCTGCCTTCAAATTGCATTCAGAAGTCAGAGAATGACCTGTCTCTTCTATTTTGGAATAGAATAGAAGAGAGTAGGAAGAATATTGGATGGTTTTCGAAACTCCAGTACGTTGGCTACCTCATATGAAGAGTTGACTCATTGGAAAAGACTCTGATGCTGGGAAGGGTTGGGGGCAGGAGGAAAAGGGGACGACAGAGGATGAGATGGCTGGATGGCATCACTGACTCAATGGACGTGAGTCTGAGTGAACTCCGTGAGCTAGTGATGGACAGGGAGGCCTGGCGTGCTCCGATTCATGGGGTCGCAAAGAGTCAGACACGACTGAGAGACTGAACTGAACTGAACTGAATTTTTATTTTAAAAATCTGAATAGAGTAGGAAGAATATTTGAAGGTCTCTAATTTTTATTTTTAAAATCTTCATATTTTTTCCACAGGGATGATGACTTCTCTCAGGATGTATATCAACTCCTGAAATCTTTAGAATTAGTGGAAATGAGAATTTGGGGAGAAAAAATGACTACAAATGCTTTGTAGTGTAGGACTGCCAGCATAGAATTGATAATCAGTTTTCTGAATAAATTCCACCAGGAAAGAGAAAGTTTCTTTTTGGAAAAAAAAAAAAAAGTCCAGGTATAGCCTCTTTCCATTGTGTGGGGACTTGAGTGCTGACCCAAGCTCGAAACTCCTGTGAGCCCGGGGAGCAGGAATGTAATTGCCTGGTGTGCTTCAGTCCACAGTGGGAACTCGGGATGGAAAGAATCACCAAATCTTCCTGGGTGTGGATGCCAGGTATAGGTGCAGTTGTGGACATTTGTTATACTCAGGTAGCATTACTTTTAAAAATTTTAACCTGTATGTCTGTATTCTGAGACCCCTCCTGGTGTTTGGAGCTAAATATACCTGCCTTATGGGCTTCCCTGATAACTCAGTTGATAAAGAATCCATCTGCAATGCTGGAGACTCTGGTTCGATTCTTGGGTCAGGAAGATCTGCTGGAGAAGTGATAGGTTACCCATTCCAGTATTCTTGGACTTGCCTTGTGGCTCAACTGGTAAAGAATCTGCCTGCAATCCAGGAGACCTGGGTTCGATCCCTGGGTTGGGATGATCCCCTGGAGAAGGAAAAGGCTTACCCACTCCAGTATTCTGGCCTGGAGAATTCCATGGACTGTATTGTCCATGGGGTTGCAAAGAGTCAGNCCTTGTGGCTCAACTGGTAAAGAATCTGCCTGCAATCCAGGAGACCTGGGTTCGATCCCTGGGTTGGGATGATCCCCTGGAGAAGGAAAAGGCTTACCCACTCCAGTATTCTGGCCTGGAGAATTCCATGGACTGTATTGTCCATGGGGTTGCAAAGAGTCAGATACGACTGAGCAACTTTCACTTTCACTGCCTTGGGGCACAAGGAGTGTACCTTCCTTGTTTCTGTTGACTACCAAAGCAAAATCTCTTTGGAGAAGAAAGATGGGAAGCTGCATACAGAGGGCATTAGCACCATCAAGGAAGAACCACAGAGCCTCAGGCCCCCCCACCCATCTGGCAGTGGGTGGGAAAGATGAGGGGGAGTGAGTGCCCATAAGGGGACTGTCAGAAATATGAAATCCTAGGGCTGGGTTAGTTAAGGAGATGTGTACTCAGGATGTTAGAAAATGATATAGGTGGGAGCCAGGTAAGTGGGGACAAGCTTCTGATTTCAGGTAGGGGGCCAAGTCAAGACCCATGGATAAAATACTCATTAGAAAGAAAGCACTATGGGAATCCCCTGGTGATCCAGTGATCAAGGCTCAGTGCTTTCACTGCTATAGTCCCAGATTCGTTCACTAATTGGGGAACTAAGATCCCTCAAGCCACATGGAGAGGCAAGCAAGCCAGCCCCATGGGGCTGGGGGTGGGGGCAGATTTAAGTATGGTAAGTGTCCTGAGACACAAACTAGGATCTTTGCCCTAGTTTGGGAGACAAAACTAATAAAAGACAAATGAGACCCAGTGATATAAAATGCTGTTTGGTGATTATTTCTTCTTGATTAAAGCTTGGCAGGTTAGCTTTCCAAAACCTTTCTGCTCACATCTATAATAGTTAGTTTACAACTTTTGGTGATACCTGGGCAAAGTCTCCTTGTCCAAACAGATGGATTCCTTCCAGACACAGGACTGGAGAATTTTTCCACCAATGAGATATGATTTTTTAAAAACCACTTTGTTAAATAACTAAATACAAAATATGATAATGTTTCTAATTATATCTAGCTCGATGATGCATGTGTGAAAAAATTTTAAGCAACACTCATCAAAGATAATTTATGAATGAGCTTNGATTTTTTAAAAACCACTTTGTTAAATAACTAAATACAAAATATGATAATGTTTCTAATTATATCTAGCTCGATGAGGCATGTGTGAAAAAATTTTAAGCAACACTCATCAAAGATAATTTATGAATGAGCTTTCTAGTTTTCAGCTGTTAATAATTACTGCTTAGTATAACCACTCTTGGTCTTCCCAGGTGGCGCTAGTGGTACAGACCCTGTCTGCCAGTGCAAGAGATATAAGAGATATAGGTTTGATCCTTGGATTGGGAAGATTCCTGGAGGAGGGCATGGCAACTCAATCCAGTATTCTTGCTGGGAGAATCCCATAGGCAGAGGAGCCTAGAGGGCTGCAGTTTATTGGGTTGCAAGGAGTTGGACATGACTGAAGTGACTTAGCATAGCATAACCAGTCTTAAGTGTATTGAATGTGTTAGAAAATGTGCTTGGATTTGCTCCTAGCTCCTGAATCTGTGGGTCCTGCATGTAATTTTGCTCTCAAAAGCAATCCTCCCATTGGCCCAGGCTTGCACTGGGTCAGGAAGGACATGTATGAGTGACTTTGTCAGGGAAAAGCCCTCATCCACCCTTGGTTGTTTGCTTCCTCCATCTTTTTTTGGTCTAACAGGAAGAGAAAGGAGAATTTCAGCCTTGGGGAAAAACCTTCTAATTTGTTATTGTAACTGCTTAAAAACAAACATTTTAGAACCTCTTAATTCCTTGTAAGCCTCCTCCATCCCAGCAACTATCTAGAAACATTGCTGATAACCCCATCTCTCAAAAGGGTCCTGGTCAGATTAACTTGATTTATACTAGAGTTATAAACCTCATTTTAAAAAGCCATATTTGTTGAGGTTTAACTTGTTTAAAATAAAATCCACCCATTTTCAATGTACAGCTCTATGAATTTTGACAAATGCACGTATCAGGTCACTTACCCTCCTATTGAGATGATTAATGACGCTAAGTCACTTCAGTCATGTCCGACTCTTTGTGATTTTATGGACTGTAGCCCGCCAGGCTTCTCTGTCCATGGTATTCTCCAGGCAAGAATGTTGGAGTGGGTTGCCACTTCCTTCTCCAGGGGATCTTCCCCACCCAGGGATGGAACCTGCCTCTCTTCTGTCTCCTGCATTGGCAGGTGTTCTTTACCACTAGAGCCTCCTGGGAAGCCCCTGTTAAGGTATGCAGATCACTTCTGGCATCCCCAAATATTCACCTGCCCCTTGGCAGCCGTTCCCCAGCCCTCAGACAAGCAATGCTTTCTGCCATTGGAGACTTGCCTTTTCTAGAATTTCATACACATGTAATCAGAAGTGTTTACTCTTCTGTGTCTGGTTCCCTTTGTTTAACACCCTGTTGAGATGCATGCACGCTGTGCATATCAGCAGTTCCTTCCTTTCTGTGGCTTTTTATGTACATAGAAGGTAGGGGGAATTTTCTTTGTGCAGCCGTATGCTTACTGTTAAGGAGATTTTAATGACAATTTGATTTCTGTCTTTCAGGGTATTCTTGCATATCCTGGTAAGACAACAAAATTCTTTAATGTTTCCTTCCCCTGCAATGAGTGGAGATTTCTATATGGCTACAAGTACAGTGAAAAACAGATGAAAACATTCACTTAAGAAATATGTGTTGAATTACAATGCACTGATTTTAGAACACATATTTATTGTCAGTTAAGGTTATGAATGACTTGCCTCTTCCACATGAAATCTTTTGATTCCAGAACTATCAAATGCTATATAACTTGTGGGTATGATCTCACAATCTTTCTCCTAAAGTCTCTAGTCTTTGTGTTTAGAATTTCCGGCACCAAGATTTTTTGTTATCAATTTCAAAAGGTTTTGTTCCTTCTGATCAATTATAAGTCTTTACAAAGTAATTTAAATTTAAATTAGAATAACATTGAGAATCAAATGGGAAAAATTCAACAAATATTTATTTATCATTTGGTTGAAACCCAAGCAAGCAAGCTATTATTCCCTGTCTCAGTAAGTTTTTAATCTAGTAGGGGTAAAAGAGACGATCAAAAGGAACTATAATGTAGAGAATAAGAGCTATAACTGCAGCAGAAAAGTTCAAAACCTACTACAGGAGTTAGCAAGGGGAAAGAGCAGTTTGAACCCAGGGAATACAGAAAACTGGGTGGTGTTGAGTTGCTGTTTGATCTGAATCTAATAGAAAAGCAGGAATTTCACTAAATGAGAAAATAAAGGGATTCCAGGCAGAGTGCAGCTTTTATCAGGTGCTTATCATATGTCAGGACTGTGCTGTCCACTCTCCTCACTGGGAGGTCAGAAGATGTATAATTATCCCAACTTGGTGGACAAAAAAAATCTAAGAACCGCAAGGCTATGTAATTTGGCCAAGTTCCACACTTGCAAGTGGGAGAACTAAGATTGGAATCCACGTTTATTTAGCTCCAAAGCCTGTGCCCTTAACCTCAAAGCTTTTCCCTTTCCCATAGCCAAACCTGCCTCCTTGGCGGCTCATGCCACCTGGCTCATCCCTGCCCTCTGTTGACATCCTGGTCACTCCCCACTTTCCCAGAGAACTTTGGAACAAACACCATAGCCTTCCTCTCTGCCTCCTGTCCTGCCACCAGTTTATGGGTCACTGCAGTATCCATGTGGGCAGCACACACACCAAGTTCCATCCTCCAGGTCTATTAAGACCTTCTCCCCAGTGGTTGGTCTTCACAGGTGGCTCAGTGGTAAAGAATCTGCTTGCAATGCAGGAGATGTGGGTTCAATCCCTGGGTCAGGAAGAACCCCTGGAGAAGGAAATGGCAACCCACTCCAGTATTCTTGCCTGAGAAATTCCCTGGACAGAGGAGCCTGGTGGGCTACAGTCCATGGGATCACAAAAGAGTCAGATACAACTTAGCAACTGAACAACAACAATTCCAGTGGTTTCTTCTTTCCACTTCCCACTCTGACTTGTATCTCCACATCCCAGACCTTGTCATCACCCAGAACAATTTCATCTCTGAAACCTCTAATGCCCTCATCTTTGACCACAGCCTCACACCCTCTCAGTTCATCCCACTTCCACCTGCTCTGGACTCTGCCTGCTGTGCATCCCTTCATTTCTTGCAACCTCAACGCCCTTTCTTGGTCTAACTCCTTGATCCAGCTTGGGCTGCAGGATTGATCCCCTAAACCACATTCTTTCTCACAGACATTCTTAGCTCTTTAAACCCTTGTCCTTCCCCTGCCCAGCCCAGTAAAATCCCTGGATCAGTCTGATAATCTGTCCCTAATGCTGCTGACTGTCGCTGAGCAAATTGCAAGGTAGGATATGTTGGAGCTACTACACACTCTTAGTCTCCTCCCAAGTTGGACCCTGAACATTTTTCAATACACCCGTGGTGGATTCATGTCAATGTATGGCAAAACCAACACAGTATTGTGAAGTAAAATAAAGTAAAAAATAATAATAAGAAAAAAAAATCCTTAGTATCTCTTGTTTTTTGACAGCCCCCTTTCCACTCAGCAATGGCTTCAAAACTTTACTTCTCTCCCCCAGTTCCCTACTCAAACCCCACAGTCTCTACACTTGTCCAAAGATGGGTCCTTTTTTCATAAAGAAATTGAAAGTCATCAGGTATGAGTTACATCAACATTTAAAAAAAACACATCAACTATTAGTCACCTGCCTACCTCCTCCTCTCCATCTCTCCAGGCACTCCAGGCGAGTCATGTCATTTCCTGTCCAAGGGCTACATCATCTATACTCTTAAGTCCACTTCTTCCCACCTTCAGGGCATGTAGGATCTTAGTTCCCTGACCAGGGATCGAACCCTCACTCTGCAGTGGCAGGGCCGAGTCCTAATCACTAGACTACCAGAGAAGTCCCCAGTGGATCTTATGTCTTCAGCCCTTCTCCCATCTTAGTATCTCTTTTTCACCTTCTAAATATTCACAAATACTTCCTCACCTAAAAAATATCAGTCGACCCTTTGTCTCCTTCTAGCCATAGCCCTATCTCTCCCACTTCCTTCTCAACCAAGTTTCCTGAAACGATATTCCATATTCTATGCTCACTCTATTTCATCATCTCCTTTTTACTCCTGGTCTTTGCTTTCCACTGGTTTACACAAAGCACAGGAATGGCTCCTACTTCAATTCCTTCAAACTCAGCTAGCTTTAGATTCAAGTGCTCAATAAAAGTTTTACAAAGGCTTGACTCTTATGTATATAGAGATTATAATACAAGAAAGACACCTCTTATGTGAATGAACTTAAGCAAATTACTTAATCTCTCTGTGTTTTGGTTTCTTCACTTGAAAAAGTGGGCAGAATAAGAGCACTTTTCTGCATAGAGTTGTAAGGACTACCTGTGCTTGTCTGTGTTAAGGGCTTAGGAGAGCACTTTAAATGTGTCCGCCTTTATTATTATGACTGTTGATGGTGGTTGTGATAGTGGAAATGGAGAAAAGAAAAACAAGTCACAATCAGATATCACTGCCAAAATCCATGGGTGATGCTTCCCCCAGGAATCTCCTACTGGCTGTCTTTCTCTAAAGCAGACTCCAGTGGGAGTCTCTTGTCCCTCCTGAATTCCAGTCAGAGGTAGAGGGGACACCCAACACCTTCTTATTCTGCAGATTTCTAGCTCAGCCCACTTGTCAACATTCAGGGCCTGAAACACTTGTGTTTAGACCATTTCCCTGATTCAAGTTTTCCCCAAGAATATAGGACACTCTCTTGTTTAATACCATCATGACTAAGACAACATGGGTTTTCTTCTCAAATAAAGGGAGAGAAAATAGTTCAGCCTCTACTTCAAAATGCAGAATCACTTGCAACGCTCACTCCCAAATGGTGAGGTTTTTTATTTTCTTTTTTAAAGACAGTCACTCTGGGGAGGAAAAAAACAGAAGGTTTCACAAGTGTGGTATTTCCTCCTTACCCCAGGCTCCAGGAGACACAGGCAGAGCCTTTTACCCATTCTGTCACCAGCACACTTACATGTATGCTTCTAGGGTCCCTAGATTGTCTGGAATCTCAACAGCAAAGAAGGAAGTCATCAGTGTGGTTGGTTGGTGGGTACAGACCTGGTGAAGACCCTCTAGGGAATATTCAGTTCCCTGTACACATGGCAGAGTTCTGCATCCCACCCTCTACTCGCTAAGCTTTCAGACCCAGTGCAGACGTATAAACCAGCTATTCATGTCTCTCCTATGTGCCGCCATAATCCAGATGAAAAACTCTGTGCTAAAAAGTGTTTTATNTACAGATTTCTCAAGAGGCAGGTCAGGTGGTCTGGTATTCCCATCTCTTTCAGAACTTTCCACAGTTTATTGTGACCCACACAGTCAAAGGCTTTGGCATAGTCAACAAAGCAGAAATAGATGTTTTTCTGGAACTCTCTTGCTTTTTCCATGATCCAGCGGATGTTGGCAATTTGATCTCTGGTTCCTCTGCCTTTTCTAAAACCAGCTTGAACATCAGGGAGTTCACGGTTCACGTATTGCTGAAGCCTGGCTTGGAGAATTGAGCATTCTCAATTGAGCATTACTAGCATGTGAGATGAGTGCAATTGTGCGGTAGTTTGAGCATTCTTTTGCATGGCCTTTCTTTGGAACTGGAATGAAAACCGACCTTTTATATTTCAGTCATGTCATCAAAACTATTTCTCCACACTCCATCCCACCCCCAATCTCTGACCTCTGTTCTGTGACCTCTTCTCTGTGGGAAGGCAAAACATTCTCTCCAGATTCTATTCCCAATGGTGACATAAGTCAAAGAGCTGGAATACGTCCAGCAAGACCACAGGACCTATGTGAAGAAAACTGTTAAAAGACCCAAATAAATGGAACAGAAGTTCATGTTCTTAGAAGGGAAAATGCAATATTGTAAACATATTACTTATTTCCAAACTGATTTATAATCTAATCCCATTCTATTCAAAATCCTAAAGAAAAGTCTTAGTGGATTCTTTATTAACTGGTTTTTAGAATTTATCTTAATTCACAAAAATAGCCAAGGATTTTTCTTTTTAAAGAGAATGGTGGAGGAGATTAAACTATAAAACCAGATGTTCAAATATGCCATAAACACAAAGTAATTGAGACAGAATACTATTAGTAAAGAAAAAGATAAGTCGACAAACTAGATAATACATTCAAATTAGCTAGGAGAAACTGGACCGTCTTTAAACAAGGCTGAAATAGTACCCCAACTCTTCTTTTAGAAGGACTATGTCCTACTTCATGGTCCTACCAAATGCAAGTTCATGTGCCCACACACAGTGAAGCCAAACAAATAGAAATGACAGAGTTTGGAGCACAGAAAGATTTATTGCAGAGCTCTACAAGGAGACAGATGACACCACCCTTATGGCAGAAAGTGAAGAGGAACTAAAAAGCCTCTTGATGAAAGTGAAAGTGGAGAGTGAAAAAGTTGACCTAAAGCTCAACACTCAGAAAATGAAGATCATGGCATCTGGTCCCATCACTTCATGGGAAATAGATGGGGAAACAGTGGAAACAGTGTCAGACTTTATTTTGGGGGGCTCCAAAATCACTGCAGATGGTGATTGCAGTCATGAAATTTTCTCCTTGGAAGAAAAGTTATGACCAACCTAGATAGTATATTCAAAAGCAGAGACATTACTTTGCCAACTAAGGTTCGTCTTGTCAAGGCTATGGTTTTTCCTGTGGTCATGTATGGATGTGAGAGTTGGACTGTGAAGAAGGCTGAGCACTGAAGAATTGATGCTTTTCAACTGTGGTGTTGAAGAAGACTCTTGAGAGTCCCTTGGACTGCAAGGAGATCCAACCAGNGCTATGGTTTTTCCTGTGGTCATGTATGGATGTGAGAGTTGGACTGTGAAGAAGGCTGAGCACTGAAGAATTGATGCTTTTGAACTGTGGTGTTGAAGAAGACTCTTGAGAGTCCCTTGGACTGCAAGGAGATCCAACCAGTCCATTCTGAAGGAGATCAGCCCTGGGATTTCTTTGGAAGGAATGATGCTGAAGCTGAAACTCCAATACTTTGGCCACCTCATGCGAAGAGTTGACTCATTGGAAAAGACTCTGATGCTGGGAGGGGTTGGGGGCAGGAGAAGAAGGGGAGGACAGAGGATGAGATGGCTGGATGGCATCACGGACTCGATGGACGTGAGTCTGAGTGAACTCCGGAGTTGGTGATGGACAGGGAGGCCTGGCGTGCTGCAATTCTTGGGGTCGCAAAGAGTCAGACACAACTGAGCGACTGAACTAAACTGATGCTGTGATTTCAGTTGAAATGAACTTATCCAGTAGATATTCCCAATGCAAAGAGCATGTTGTTAACTCTTTGGCTTTATCTGCTGTGTTGTCAAAATTCGGTCAGAAAAACAAGACACCAAACCACCATGAAATTTCCTGGCTTCCTCAATCAGAGGAGTTCTTGGGGCAGTGAAGGAAAAATTTCTGAAAGGACTCAGTCTCAATCCTCAAAACTTCCCATGTAGCTGCGTCTGTCAGACTGGCTGACTCTAGATGCTTTTTATAGACATGACCTCTAAGAACAGGTAAGGAGAATACATCAAGGTCTTTGTGAAAGTGGATGCATTTGTGACCTCCGTTCTGATGTTGGAGGATATTTCTTAACTCCTTAAGAGTAAAGATCAGACTTCTTTTATCATGGGTCAATAGACAGTGATAGACTTCAGTGCCAGTTCCATTTCTTTCCATTTCTTTCTTTCCAAACCCCAGCTTCTGTCCCTTCTTTCCACACAGAGTCCAATTCTAGGAGAACGTTCGGAAGAAATACTCAACAAAACAAGTATTTACAAAGAAAATTATAACTTGAAAAGATATATGCCCCCAAAGTTCATAGCAGCATGACTGAGCAACTGAACTGAACTGATAACTGAGTCCCTTTGCTGTATAGCAGAAATTAATACAACATCGTAAATCAACTTTATTTCAATAAAATAAAGTTTTAAAAAGTAAAATATGGATTTAGAGAAGAGAAATAGCCCAACTGCATGTTTTGGGTGTCATTAAAAACCAGAAAGCCAAAAGCTAATCTGTAGCATTTAGCTTTAAAATGTACCTGTTTTTAAGTAACCCAGTGAGCTTACATTGATGTGTATGATTTGAGAAAATCATGAGCTTTCATTTGGAGGAGTTCATTCCCGAGTGAAGATGAAATCTCAAGCTTTCAGAAAATGTAAAGAATGCTGACATAGTTTTAGTTGTTTTCTATAATTTTTGTACTAAGTAAAGACTGGAGAGTTGACATGCACTTGTCATTCTTCTAATTATCATCCTAGCCGGTGCCATATTGGATAGGTATTCTGCCTCTAGCAGCTTTAAAATATCGTCTCATGTCTGGAAATTGGGGCAAGTTCCTACATGATCATATTTTTAAATAGTCACTTAACTCTATTTTCTTTGGTTTGTACTAGCGAGAGAGGAGAGAAGTACATGGTTTAAAATTTAATCATTACATACACCGTGTTTCAAGGTGGGGGGTGGGATATGGAAAGAATATTGATAGATGGTTCTACTTTCACAAGATGTAGATAAACACACTTTGATTCACAACCCAAGCACGTGTATTGGAACATGCCAGAAATTCTGTACTTGCACATATAGTGAGTGAGGTGTAATTTTCCAAAAGTAGTGTGGCCCTTTTCCTTTCTTCTTCTTCCTTCTTCCCTCCTTTCTTTCTCTCTCTTCCTTTTTCTTTCTCTCTCTCTTTTCTTTCTTTTCTCCATCTCCTTCTCTCTTTCCCCCTCTTTCCTTCCCTCTCTCCCTCTGTCTCTCTCTCACCTTTCCTCTCTCTCTTCCACTCTCCCTGCCTTCCTTCCTTTCACACAAAAATGAGCTCATCTCACAAAAATGATATCTTCTTACAAATCATGTTTTCTGGGGGGCAGAAAATGTATGCTTTCTATTCCCAAGGCATCTTAACTTCCTTTCCACTGGACGAGATTGTCAGTTCTCCTGGAAGGGAAAGATTTCTCATCCGGGGGTTTCTCAGGATAGATACTCATGTTGTGTTTTGGACAGTGATTGAGAAAAATATTTCTAGTCAAAAGGAAATAACACAGGTAGATTCCTGAAGGTTGAGTTGAGATGAGCGTCACTAAAATAGGATCATATGATAGATATTGTCATTTTTTGTCACCTAAAAATGTGTCCTGGTGTCTTCCTCCAATGGCTCACTTAGATCTGTCTCATTCTTCGCACTGGTTGCGTTATTGGTATGGTCTGAATATTTGTGTCCCCTCCAAATTCATATGTTGCATGAATAATGCAAATCTCTAGTTACATCCGTGCTGCTGCAAATGGCATTGTTTCATTCTTTTATTTGGTTAAGTAGTATTCCACTGTGTATATGTATAGTATTCCATGGTATATATCTACCCGCTAAGGTGATGGTATGAGGACATGGGGTTTGAGGGACATGCATAGGTCATGAGGGTGGAGGATTCAGAAATAGGGTTTAAATTCCCTTATAAGAGAGACCCTACAGAGCTTCTGAGCCCTTTCTGCCATGTGAGGACACAATGAAGAGTCTGACATGAGGAAGGGAGAACTCACTTGACTGTGCTGGCACCCTGTCACAGACTTCCAGCTTCCAGAACTGGGAGAAGTAAATTTCTGTTGTTTATAGGTTACCCAGTCCTCTGGTATTTTGTTACAACAACTCTGAATGGACTAAGACACACACCATTGCATTGTGTGGACATGATGCCAAAATTTAGATACCTTATTCTCTATTGCTAGACATTTGGGTTGTTTTCAGTTGTTATAAACGCTTGCCCAATCATTCTCTTAAGACATATCCCTGGCAGGGAAATTTCTGGGACACAGAATACCCGTATCCTAAATATATCTTTATGTATATTCCCAATTGTTTGCCAGAAAGACGCATGAATTTATACCACCCAATACATGTGAAAGGCCATTTGTTTGCATTCTTGAAACTCTGAATGCTTTGAATCATTTTCATGTGTGTCACTTATTTCAGTGATGACTTTTTTTTCTTTAAATTTTCTTTTCTAGATGACTAATGAGACCGTGGTCATGTATGGATGTGAGAGTTAGACTGTGAAGAAGGCTGAGCACCGAAGAATTGATGCTTTTGAACTGTGGTGTTGGAGAAGACTCTTGAGAGTCCCTTGGACTGCAAGGAGATCCAACCAGCCCATTCTGAAGGAGATCAGCCCTGGGATTTCTTTTTTTGGAAGGAATGATGCTAAACCTGAAACTCCAGTACTTTGGCCACCTCATGAGAAGAGTTGACTCATTGGAAAAGACTCTGATGCTGGGAAGGATTGGGGCAGGAGGAGAAGGGGACGACAGAGGATGAGATGGCTGGATGGCATCACAGACTCGATGGACGTGAGTCTGAGTGAACTCCGAGAGATGGTGATGGACAGGGAGGCCTGGCGTGCTGCAATTCATGGGGTCACAATTCATGGGGTCGGACACAACTGAGTGACTGAATTGAACTGAATGAGATTGTGCAACTTTTTACATGTTGATTGCAGGTTTGTGTTCTTCTAGAGAATTTACCATTTTGAAAATTTGCTTATTTTTAGATTAGAATATTATCTTTTTTATTGTTTAATGGGAACATTTTACTGCCATAGAAGCTGCTCATATTTTTTTCTCAACTTGACATTTATCTTTTAACTTTGCTTATAGACCCTGTCACAACATCTGAGTTTTAAATTTTTATGAAATCAATCCTCAAAGCATAAAAATAAATAAACAGCTTTCTGTTACGGAAGACTGCAAAATTGACCTGCTTTTCCTTTCTTGTATCCATGCCCTTTGCAACTTGTGGTTTCTTCTATCAAGAGGTGGCATCAATTTCTCCTCTTGTGACCTGCACTGGCCAATGGAAAGCAGCAGAAAGAACAACACACACTATTTGCCCTCTGTCTTGAAACTTCACCCCTGCCATGTGAAAAATCCAGGCTAGTGTACTGGAGGATGAGATGTGTGCCCTCACCCACATGAGTATCCGGCCAAACCAGAAGACATATGGGTAAGACTATGCTAGACAGCCAGCCCACCTACCTGCTGACTGCATCCTCGTGAACAAGCCCAGCTGAGATCAGCCGCACTGGGCTCAGATCAGCAGAGCTGCCCAGAGGACCTGCTTTAATTGTATGATAGTAGCTTTAAAGCTCTAAAATTTGGGGCGGTTTGCTATGAAGCAGGGCTTCCCTGGTGGCTTAGATGGTAAAGATTCTGTGATGTGGGAGACCCAGGTTTAATCCCTGGGTCAGGAAGATCCCCTGGAGAAGGGAATGGCTACCCACCCCAGTAATCTGCCTGGAGAATTCCATGGATAGAGATGCCTGGTGAGCTACAGTCCATGGGATCACAGAGTCAGAACACAACTGTGACTCACACATTGGCAGTAACTGATTCTTAACTCTATTTTCTTCTAACACTAGGCTTTATTTTGGATTTTCTGTCTGGAACTCTTTAATCTGTGTAAAGCTTATTTTTGTGTGTGGTGTGAGGTAGTTACAGGGTATTTATTTCTTTTACTAAATGGATTGCTGATTTTCTCAACAGTTTACTGAAGTGTCTTTCTCCAGTGATTTGAAATGTCATGGTTTTCATTTAACTAAATTCCCATGTGCACAAGAATTTGTTTCTGGACTCTCTAATAAATTCCACTGCCTTATTTTCTTATATCTGTGCCAATAATGTAATGCTTATTTTCTTAATTTTAGAGTATGACTTGATATCTGGAGTCTTCCTAGGAAATAATGTAGAAAACCAATTATTAGAATTCCAGAGAAGGGATATTGTCTTAAATACTTTTGTGTTCCCTGTAGGTTCCAGCTAACTTTGTGGACATGGTGGTGATTGCAAAATATTTTTTTAAAGAGGAAACATTTTGTCTTTTGTATTGTAAATCTGTGGCTTTCAAAATGCTAGAAGTAAATTTGGGAGTCTATGGTTTATAAAGATGATATTTATGGTCATTATCCCTTTTTGTCCTCACAAGGCTATAAGCTTTAAGGTCAGCATCTGAGAAAGGCTATATCATCATAGTGATGGAGGAAGAAGGAAAAAGAAGAGGGGAAGGAGGAAAGAGAGAAAGCTGAGGTTTACCGAGTGCTTACTCTGTGTTGGAGTCTATACTAAACACTATAAATGTCTTGCCTTATTTAACCCTCATAACAATTCTAGGAGGTTAGTATTATTTATATATCCAGTTTTCAGAAGAGAAGGTGGAATTCAGAGAAGTTAAGTAACTAGATCAAAGACACACAGTAAGTGAGACTGTCAAAATTCCAAATGAAAGTGAATATAGGAAATAAAAAAAAACAGAACCACTGAAAGAAAATACTCTTAAAGTTTAGCAGTTGTTTTCTCCAGACAGTGGGATTGTGACGATTTCCTTTTGTTTTTCCTTATTACTTTTTCTGTTGCCCAGCTTTCTTGCAAGGAGCTCATATTATTTTAACAAGCATAAAAGATAAATAATATAATAGTCAAGTACTAGGTGGCAGAGTGGTTAAAGCATCCACCTGTCAGTGCAGGAGACGGAAAACACACGAATTCAATCTCTGGGTCAGCAAGATCCCTTGGAGGAGGCAATGGCAACCACTCCAGTATTACTGCCTGGAAAATTCCATGGACAGAGGAGCCTGGTGAGCTGCAGTCCATGGGGGCACAAAGAGTCCAACACAACTGAGCACAGCACAACAGCAGCACACAACAACAACACAACTAAAAAGTTGACCCTTTTATCGTTGGAGCCTAGTGTGAGTCCTTCAAGAAAGTGATAAAGCAAATGGTTCTTTTCACCCAGCCTGGCTTGGTCGGTTCTGAAGTTAGGAGAAGGCAGCGGGGACCCCTTCTCCCTGCTGCCATATTATTAGCCAGCCTACTCGGTCATTCTCTCTTGCGTGCACTTTTCACTGGACCATTCCACTCCTGCCTGAGATCCTACCTTTGGACGACCTTCTAGTCATTACCTTTATAAAGAGTGGAAACAAATCATTGAAGGATTTTTTTTTTTTAAATAAAGCATTAGATAATAAACAGCTAAGGAAGGGACTTCCCTGGTCATCTAGTGGCTAGGACTCCGTGCTCCCAATGTAGGGGGCCGAGGTTCATTCTCTGGTTAGGGAACTAGATCTCACACACTGTACCAAGAGACCTATTTATAGGGCACAGCCAAATGAATAAATAAATATTAAAAAATAATAAAGAATTTTAAAAAGGCAAACAGTTGTTGAAGAAGTTTGAAAGGCATAAAAAGGATTCAGTTTTGTCCCTTATTTCTATTTCTGCTCCTTAGGTCCCCTATTGCCTAAGTGAGAACAAGGGATGGGTATTGGTTTAATCTGGCCACATTCATTTCATTGTTATGGTAGAGAAAGAAGGGTGTGATGATGAGTATAGAGACAGAAGAGATGCCTAAATTTGCCCCGGTGGTAAAATACAGTTCAGTTCAGTTCAGTTCAGTCGCTCAGTCGTGTCTCACTCTTTGCGACCCCATGAATTGCAGCACGCCAGGCCTCCCCGTTCATCACCATCTCTCGGAGTTCACTCAGACTCATGTCCATCGAGTCCGTGATGCCATCCAGCCATCTCATTCTGAAAACAGGGGGAAATAGGGGAAAAAATGGAAGAAAGAAAAAAGAAATGAAACAAATAGAAGTCATAAAGCCAGACAGTGGAATAAAATTAAGTTTATTGGTAGATCTATTCAATATGAATGGACTAGATTAAAAGACTAATACTGGCATTTTTTATTATAAAGACTACCCATGAAGTTTAAGGAGAGAGAAAATAAAAGACTGAATAAATATATAACAAATATACAATTGCCTCTCTCACTTCCTCTTTACTTGTATCAAGCAAGATGAAATTTATGGTTAAAAAGTCCCAGGTCAAAAAAACTGATAGAATATTGAGCTGCAACCCTATGACAGCAAATGTGAACATCTGGAGAGAAGGGAGCTTTCCTTTTTCTTTCTTGGTCACAACTACTTACATTTTTGTTGAACAAAATATAAAATACTCTATTGTAAAAATAAATCCTGAGATGATCCAAGAAGCCAGGTTGAAGTGAATCACTTAAAAGTAAGAATTATATTGCTCTGCAAAGTTAAGATTCTAATTTGATTCGTTGTAAGTATGCGTGCTGCTGCTGCTAAGTCACTTCAGTCATGTCCGACTCTGTGCGACCTCATAGACAGCAGCCCACCAGGCTCTGCCGTCCCTGGGATTCTCCAGGCAAGAACACTGGAGTGGGTTGCCATTTCCTTCTTCAATGCATGAAAGGGAAAAGTGAAAGTGAAGTCGCTCAGTCGTGTCTAACTCTTCGAGATCCCATGGACTGCAGCCCACCAGGCTCCTCCATCCATGGGATTTTCCAGGCAAGAGTGCTGGAGTAGTGAAAGTAAAAATTAAAATTGAAAGATGACACATTCTAAGAACAGAAGTAGAGCAGACAGAGTAGTACATCTACAAAATAAGTAGAAGAGAACCAACAAAAACTGAAAACAAATAAAACTCAACCCCCAAAAATGCAAGAAGGGAGAAACAAACACAGAAAGTACAAAGTTAAAGATAGTAGAAAAGCCCGAATTCATTTATTCAACAATTATACTATGGAGTGCCTACTAGAAACCAGATACTATTTTAGGAACCAGGGATATGGCAGTAAAAGAAAAAACAAAGATGAAACCAGAAAAAGACCTGCTCCCATGACCCTTCTATCCTTTAGCGGGACATATGTGGACCAGATAAGTGAATAAATCACATGTGGTATGTCTTATGACAGCAAGCACATGACAAATAAGTGCAATGGATATGCTAAGGATAGTCTCACCAGGAAGGTATTGAGAATATTCAAAACATTATGAGGGAAGTAAGGAATTGAACGATGTGAACATACAGAGGGAAGAACATTCAGACAAGGGAACAGTAAGGGCAGATATCCTGAGGCTAGCATGTGCTTGGGGAGGCCACAAAGAGCACAGGAGAGCAGGAAGATAGAAGAACAGAAGGAGTGGATCACAGGACCTTGGAGGCCACTTGAAAGACGTGACATTCATGCTGAGTAAAATGGGTAATTGGAGGATTTTTTGAGAAGAGAGGGACGATCTGACTTATTATTTTTTTAGGAGGGTCACTCTGGATGCTGTGAGGCAATCACACTAAAAGAGAAAAAAGCAAAAGCTGGTTGGGTGGGTAGTGCAGCTGTAACTAAGACAAATGCAGGTGAAGGGGGTGAGAAGAGCTGGGGATTCTGGAAAGAGTTGGAAGGCAGAGTCCACGGGATTTGCTGATAAATTACATGTGTGATGAGTCAAGGATGTATCCAAAGTTTCTGGCCTGAACAAATATCTCAGCAATGGTAATGAATGCAAATACAATAGACTTTCATTCAAAAAGCAGCAATTGTTGGCTTGGATTAAAAAAAAATCCTTAGTGATATGCTGTTTCCAATAGCATATAAAATATGAGCACACAGAAAGGTTAAAACTAAAGATGAGAAAAAAATTATGAGATAAATATTGAAAGACATTGGGCATGGTTATATTAATGCCAGAGAAAAGAGAAATTTGCTCTCTTAATCTCTACCTCCTCCGTCTTTCTGTTTGGAGTTTTTGAATCCAATCTTCCTAAAGAGGACTGTTTCTTTGGTGATAAGGATGGCACACCCTCATTTGGATGTACCTACAGTGCCTTTTACATAAGTACTATGTAAAAAAAAAAAAAAGTTTAAGGATTCCCTGAAGAAGGAAATGGCTACCCACCCCAGTATTCTTGCCTGGAGAATTCCATGGACAGAGGAATTTTCCAGGCAAGAATCCTGGTGGTCTACAGTCCAAAGGGTGGCAAAAGAGTCAGACATGACTGAGCAGCTAAACATCAGCAACAGTCCCTTTTATATAAGTGCTATGTAAAAAAAATGTTTAATGTTCTATCTGCTGATTCCTCCTCCATCACAAAATTATTGATTTGGGAAGAATGGGGCTGCTCTTCATCTCTAAGATGACACCAAGTAAAGTTGTTGCTTCTTTCAATTTCACCTCTTCCAAGGTAACACAGCAATGATTCTGTATGAGAGGTGGAAACACCAAGGGATCAGGTTCTGTTTCTCCTAAATAAGACTTTTCTCTGTAGTGCAGGGCAATGCTGCCAAACACAAGGCACTCCCTTTGGACCAGTTGCATCTGGGTTTGGTCAAAGCACAGGGAGCAGGCTGCACTTGGCTCTGACAACCTGGGAATTTTTTATGAAAGGAAAAAACATCAAGAGAACCCTGCAGGGTGACACACTGGCCAAGGGCCAGCTGGGAACGATGGCTCCCTCAGCTCACTGAGCCCTTTGAAGCTCACCTGCCCTTGGAGATAACACTGGCATATATCTCATATTTAAAAGTAGTTGCAATTATAAATTTAACTTACTTGTCATAGTTCCAAGTGCATAATAAATGCATTGTAAATATTATCTGCTATTATTACCAAACAAGTACAACCTCTAACGAATTTATTTCATTTATTTTTGAGAAGCAATGTCCTTAGTAAAAGTTAGCATTTATTTATGAATTGTTTTCTCCTCCATCAAAGAGCTGGGAACTGAGGACTAGAAATACCTAAAAGCTTAAAACTGAGAACACAACATCAAGTGAAGAATCCACAAAAAAGATGAGAAACCCCTCTAAAATTATCAAATAACTCAATAAGAAAAACTTAATTCTCTACAACTTTTTCCAAGTCATAATTATGTTTTAAAGTCAGGAGGCTCGGCTCAATACTGAACATTAATGTTTGTTTTAGCAACAGAAATTAGTACAGTACTGTACCACAGTGAAGGCTTGCACAAGTTCTGTCCCTACCGTCTAGAGTCCCTGCGTGGCTGGTACCTGCCAAGCTATGGACGCCCCGTGTGCTGCATTGCTGGTCCCTTTCCTTCCTGTTATGGTGCAGAAGCTTCCTTACAGAGACCAAAGCCTACCCACACAATTTCCTACTTATCCCAAATTTGCCACCTACCCACAGCATCCATTCTCAAGCGTTAGCTCTGGTAAGCATCATGTGAGCAGTTTGTTAACTATAGATCCCTGGCCTTCAGCTCTAGACTCTGGATTTAGTAAACTGATGGAATATATGTGCTCAGTCACTCAGTCATGTCTGACTTTGTGCGACCCCCTAGACTGTAGCCCACCAGGCTCCTCTGTTCATGGAATCTCCAGGCAAGAATACTAGGGTGGGTTGTCATTTCCTTCTCCAGCGGATCTTCTCAACCCAGGAATTGAACCAGGCCTCCTGCACTGCAGGCATATTCTTTACCAACTGAGTTACAAGTGAAGCCCTCCATGGATGCAGAATGGGACTGTGGCTCTTTTGTGTTTTTTTTTTAACCCAGATTATCTGGGAGATTTTCATAAAAGTGATCCAGTGACCAGCCTTGGAGAAATACTGCTTTAAGAATAGTGTACATCTTTGCTACTCAAAGTGGTGGAGGAGTGGGTACAAACTAGCAGCATCTGCAGTGTATGGAGTTGGTCAGAAATGCAGAATCAACCACCCCATCTGAGAACTTCTGAATTAGAATCTGCCTAGCAACAAGATTACTGGCGATTCTTGTGCACATTACAATTTGAGGGGCGTTAACTGGCTCACACAGAAGAAATACATCAACCATATATTTGAGTAAGAATTTTATCATTGCCTTGAGGCTTTAATCAGATTTTAAAATTCTTACTGTAGTATATGCAGCCAGGAATTCTCCGATTACATTATCTTCTCAAGATCATGAAGATTTCTCACTGTGATCGTTTCATCCTTCCTTTTACAAAATCATCTTGAGAAGTTGCTGGCTCATCAGGAGAAGAAAGTGCTATTTTCAATTTGGTAGAATTTACTTAATGCTATATTTTACATATGTGGTTCATGCTCTCTCTAACTTCACACATTTGATTTTGTTTGCTTGTCATCCCCCAAACCAATATCTCATCTCATCTGATGAAATTAGGAAGGTGCTCTGCTGTCCAAGGGATGAAATGTCTCATCTGCTGGGAAGAGACTGAGCTGTTTGGCCGAGGGAAGCTGAAACATCTGTTTCAGACATGATCCATCCTGTTGGCCAAGCTGAGTCAGCGGGGGCGTTTAGGATGAAGCTTGGGTCTTTGTCAGAAGACATTGCTAGGGTCAGCAAGGATATTTGCAATGGAATCCAGGACACACCCACAGGGAATAAATACACACATGAAGAAATGATAATATAATAGTTGGGCTAGAAAGGCCCATAGGCTGGCTTGGGTTCTGACTTTTATTTCATTCATTTTTTTTCTTATTCATTGGAAATAGACTTAGTATTTTGGGAAGAACACTTTTACTATTGGGAATAATCTGGAAGAATAAACAGGGCAGTTGAGACAGTGAAAGGAGACTGGAAAGATAATATAATGTAATCTGACTTTTGTTCCAAAGGCATTGGAGATACTTCGTGTATTTTGATCAGCGAATAATTTCCTTAGAAACAAAATGGAATTTGGCACTTTGCTTCTCTACCCCATTTAAAATTCTTCTCGCTCTCACCAATTGGGTTATGGGGAAAACTCAAGAGGCCAAAGTGATGAGCAAACAGAAGCTGCAGTGCTTCAGAGACTGGTGATGTTTGCAAGTCTGGGCCACCTACTCATGGAACTTACTTGAACGCTCCCCTTTTGAACCTGATCTCAAATGTACCATTTCTATAGTTCGATATGTTGCTGCTGCATCCACAGGGACCTTATGATTCAGTGGACTTGATAATGGTCAGCTCATGACTGGGGCACCTCTCTTCACTAGAACCCTTCTCTTTCCCACTGAGAGCTTTGCATCCAATATGAATCTGTCTTCTAGACAAATATAGTCATTGCCCTTTTTTTCTTATGAAAGGAACAATAAAAAATACACAAATTTGGCTGGGCAGAGTAGGTGATGGTGGTTTAGTCGCTAAGTCATGTCCGACTCTTGTGACCTCATAGACTGCAGCCTGCCAGGCTCCTCTGTCCGTGGGATTCTCCAGGCAAGAATACTGGAGTGGGTTGCCATTTCCTTCTCCAGGGAATATTCCTGACCCAGGAANAAAAAATACACAAATTTGGCTGGGCAGAGTAGGTGATGGTGGTTTAGTCGCTAAGTCATGTCCGACTCTTGTGACCCCATAGACTGCAGCCTGCCAGGCTCCTCTGTCCGTGGGATTCTCCAGGCAAGAATACTGGAGTGGGTTGCCATTTCCTTCTCCAGGGAATATTCCTGACCCAGGAATCGAACCCAGGTCTCCTGAACTGCAGGCAGAGTCTTTACTGACTGAGCTATGAGGGGAGCCCTAAGGATAGTACACCCTCGAGGCGTGAGGGTGGGCTGATCCCAAAGGAGAGGCCGAATGTTTACAAGAGATGGCAGGTCAATAACGTAGTTTACTGAACTCTAAGCTAGTCACTGACAGAGTTATGACGGGCACAGCCCCCACCCATGGCATGCTGGGAGTTCCAGGTAGGGAGGATGACCAGGTTCAGGGTAGCAAATGAGGATGGAATCTGGGGGAGGAGGTGAGGCAGCGATAGAGGGGGAGGAACGCTGTGGAAACAGAAAGACAGGCACTCGCCAGGAGGAGCTAGGGTCCAAGCTGTCACGTCCAATGGGAGGTGGTCAACTTGAGTCTGGTCCATTTAGGGACAGTCATGCAAGTGGTTGAGTCCAAGTCTCCTCTCCACTTAATCCCTTAACTCTACATGATCCTAAGTAACCTGAATCATTATGAAATGGGTAATTTCTAAGTCAAAATTTCTAGAGAATTTTTAAAATAACTAATTTGGGGAAAAGGGACAGTCCTGAGCCCAGGGTCCCCAGACAGGGGAAGTCACCTAATAGCTCTTGAGGGAGGAAATAGATTTTGAAATCACTGACAGTCAGCCTTATAGCTAACCCTTACTCAAAAATAGATAACTTACTTTCCAGGCTGAAGGAAGCAATTTCTGGGATATGTTTTCAGGGCCAGGAATCTCTCCCATCAAAGGGAGTCACAAGTCTGGGCCCCAAACACTTAGCTACTCCACAAAAGAGACCTTCAGAGTCTGTTGTTCCATGTTACTAGCGGGAGAGGAGGCTCAGGGGCCATAGGGACAGACTCCTCCTCAACACTGCTAGCTGGTTGGGGGCAGAACTGGTCCTCAAACATGGATTTAGTATGCTGGGGCGTTCTTTGTGCCCAGGTTGCTGCAAGCCCCGCCTACACACACACTCTCTCTCTCTCTCTCTCTCTCTCTCTCTCCCATCCTCCTCCCCAGCCCCACTGAGCTGCCAAAGCCAGAGGTTTAGATTTCTGCCTCCCCCCGCCTATTGTTCAGATCCCTGTGGGATAGTCTTCTGTTAAACCATCACCTATTTCACCGGAACCCTTGTGTGTCGCCTGGAGGGTTTATTAAACTGTAGATTGCTGGGCTCCCCACCCCCACTCCCGACCCTGGAAACAATTCTGATTCAATAAGGCTGCAGTGAGGCTCTAGGATTTGCATTTCTAAATGGTTCCCTTGTGAGGAGGCTGCCGGCAACCTGCAAGCCAACCACCCTCTGAGAGGCACGGTGAGTCTGGCTGTTCATTCATTCATTCAACAAGTATCTGCTGAGGTTCTACTCTGTGTCACAAGCTGCACTAGGTCCTGGGATCATGGAGTTTACAGTCTAGCTGGATAGATGGATGTGAAATAGCTGCATGCATACTTATATAATTACAGTCTTGATGAGGAAAATTACTGGATAGCATGTCAACCAATAACAAGGGACTTAAGGATATCAGGGAATGAATCCCTGAGAGGGTGGCACTTCAACTAAGTTCCAAGAGAAACATTTATGTTTTTCATTCATTCATTCACAATGCCTGTTCAAGAAAATAAAATATCTGCATTGAAAATAACCTTCATGAAATATACTTAAGCTTTAAAAAGTACCCAGCAATCTCCTGGTGTCTACTCTGAAAAGACTGTTAATGAGAATGTCTTTGCCGAGGAATTTGGTTTTAGTTTCAGCTATGTGATATTAGAAAAAGCTAGTGAAGAAGAGTCTGGGAGATGAGCTAAGAAGGCGGTGGGGCCTTGGGCGCTGCATTGGCTGGGCCACGCAGCAGATCTGGTGCCAGAACCAGTGGTAGAAGCCTAGGAGGCAGTCCTAGAAGAGGGCCAGTGTTGGGGAGGAGACTGTCCCTGTGTCCCCCGAGTGTCCTCTTCCCCTAGTAACAGTCCTAGAGGTTAGTTCCAGCTTTCCTTTCCACAGGTGAGTAAGCCACGTCCCAGGAGGCCACAGGCTCACCCAACACAGTCTCCGTTGAAGCTGAACCCCTGCCTTACAGGCCCCTGCTGTTCGCCCCAGCAGTCTGTGAGTGGGAGGAGATTCCATCGCAGTCACTGGCAAGTGGAGAAAGGCACCAGATATGAAAATACGCCAACGTTGAGACACAGCCTGGAAGGATGTGAGGGACCAGAGAGAAGGTGGGGCTAATAAGAGGGTTGCACCAGGGACAGGGTGGGGCCAATAAGAAGGTGGAGCCACTAAGGGGGTGGGGCCAATAAGAAGGTGGAGCCGCTGAGGGGTGGGGCCAGTGAGAGGGTGGGGTCAATGAGGAGGTGGAGCCAGTGAGAGGGTGGAGGCTAGTGAGGGGTGGGGCCAGTGAGAAGGTGGAGCAAGTGAGAGTTGGGGCCAGGGAGTACTTCGTCTCTCCATGTATGGAGAACAAATGAAGCATTTAAAACAGGAATGTGGCAAACCTGGTTGTGAGATATGAAACAAATCACCTAATGTTTCCAATACTCTAGTTATCTGGAAGGGACAGCTATTCCACCTATTGGAGAACCTGTAAATTCTTAAGTGAGATTATCAGTCATAGAGAACAATAAATATACACATAGGAGACCATTATAACAGGGTGCTCCGTATCAGCAGAGTTGGGTCCCCTCACTAACTAGCAGGTCACCTTTCTGGTACCATTTCTTCACCTACACACAATAAGAGTTTGACTAAACGAACTACTATAAGATCCTTTCCATTCCTGACATATTATAATCTTGAGGTGAGATGAAAAAAAGAAAAGAAACTATTTTTAATTATTAAGTTTTAACTTTTTGCTCTTCAGTGGAGTAATCAAACCAGACAGCTGCACAGGAAAAAGATGTTTAAAAATATATTTTGTGGATAAAGTATCCTTTTCCTGGTTTCTTTCAACCTGTGTTTTTAGTTTGACCCTGGAGGTGAAGCATAACTGTATGTACACTGTTTTTTTAGGCTAAGCCCCTCAAACAGGCCAGTGCCTGGAACACCTGCTGAGAAATGGGGAGGGGGAAGGGGGCTGCAGCCAGCGGTCCCTCAGCTTCCACCCCCTGAAAAGACAGGCCAAGGTTTCTATTCCTTAGCCAGTAGTGACATGAGATCAACATGTACTTTTTCAAAAATCATGTCCCCCACCAAATGTGATTAGGCAGTCTTCAAAAGTTCAGAATAGGTCCAGGTAAGAGTTTAAACTTGCTCAGGGCTAACACACGGCCCACATCGGTTCCATTAGTGAGACAGTTTAAACTCACTTGGCAAACTAGGTCAATGAATAACTGAGTTAAGGCCAGTGAGGGGTGGCCTCTCCCCGATAAAACCCCCACATCTTACCTGTGGTCATCTTGGCAGCGCTGTTCCCAGGGCTACGCTTCATCTTAAACTAGTACCTTAGACCTTTGACTACCTCTGTCTCAGAGTTAGAATCACCTTCTGTTTCTTTTTGGGATCTTCACGAAATAAGGAGCAGATATAACACAATTTTACCCACTTTAATGAATAGTGAAAGAGTTGCCAGAAGCTACTATGTAAGTGGTATATTGAATGACCTGATTTAGGGTATGAGCCAAACCCCATCAGCCCCGGTCAACTCACCCTGGACCAGTTGCTCTACCTGCCTCTGGACAAAACCATGCCATCATTACCTGTGGAAGAGGAAGGGAAAAGGAGATGAGGGGGAGGTGGAAGAGAAAAGGAAAGGGGGAGCAGGCAGAAGATAAAGCTGAGCTGTGATGCTGTGTTAATGGGCCCTTAGTTGACCCCAGAATTTTGAAGCTGGGATCACTCTTCCAAGTTATTCAGTTGAGGCCAGGGATCAGGGTTATGTTCTCCCACATCTATCAGCCATTGGATGCTGGTCTCCTCAGGAAGTAGGTGTGGCCTTGAGCAGGTGGCTCTCTGCAGGGTCCAGCCTCTGGGCTGCTGAGAGCTGAGGGAGCTGGTCAGTAGCATTCCAGGAGCTGGGACTAAGTTCTCTGTCCTGGGTCAGGGCATCCCAGGTATAGGACTGGTGGAAAAGAGCACAGCCCTTAGCTGGGAGAGGATTGGCACCCCTGGCAGACATGCACTGTAAGCTCCTTCATGGTGGATGCCTTTGGGTTTCCTTGAAGACACCCTCTGGAAGCCTTCCTTGCAGTTCTTTGCACTGACAAGGCTCTCAGTCTGGCTGCTTGTGGTTCCCATGCAAACCTGGCATTTGGTTGTTCACCTTTCTGTTGGGATCCTTGGCCCTTCCAGCTTCTCCACTTCACCATTTTTTTTTTTCCTTCAAGTTTCTTGGCCTTGGGCCAGAAGTTTTAAGAAAGCCATGTACCTAAGGATCACCTAAGGATTCCGTTATGAATTTAGATGAACTTCCCTTAAACATCAAAAGATGCTTAACTTCATTACAAATGTCGATGAACCTCCCGTAAACAAGAAAAGATGCTCAACTCCATTTCACATTTATAATAAGAGAAGTACAGATCGAAACTACAACAAGATACCATTTCTAATCCATCCGAAACTGCTGGTAACACTGTAGGAGAAATAGACCCTCACACGTTGTTGGCTTTGTCCCTATTCAGAGATATCTGGCGATAGCTAAGAGAACTATAGGCACCTTTACCCTTTGACCCAGAAACTCCACTTCTGATAATATCTCCCACAGAGACACTTGCACACATAATAAACGATGTACACAGACAAATCATTTATTTTGGCATTGTTTGCAATAGCAAAAGACTGGAAATAACACAAGTAGAAAGCAATAAAAGATTCATTATTAAAGTATGGTTGATACACATAATGGAATATTAGGTGGTACAGAAAAGAATAATGGGAATACCTATCCACACACTCCAAATATGAAGAGATCTTTAGGATATGGTTTCAAATTTAGAAAATTCAAAAGCTTGCATGTATTTGTATATGTATATGACACAGGCATGTTAGTTGGTACATAGTAGAAGACTCTTTAGAGTCCCTTGGACAGCAAGGAGATCAAATCAGTCAATCCTAAAGCAAGTCAACCCTGAATATTCATTGATGCTGAAGCTGAAGCTCCAATACTTCGGCCACTTGATTCAAAGAGTCGACCCATTGGAAAAGACCCTGATGCTGGGAAAGATTGAGGGCAAGAGGAGAAGAGGGTGACAGAGGATGAGACGGTTGGATGGCATCACTGACTCAATGGACATCAGTTTAAACAAACTCCAGGAGAGAGTGAAGGACAGGGAAGCCTGGTGTGCTGCAGTTCATGGGGTCACATAGTCGTGACTTAGCAACAAAAAAATAACAAAAGACAATAAAAAATGTTAGGTTAAAAAATGTGAAGTTGCCCTCAGCAGTGAGCTGAAGAGCCTTGTTGAAATGTTTGTGTAGGGGTACAGTGATAGATAAAGCTCCAAACACACACTTTCATATACATACATGTGTATATGTGTATAGGCATATATGGATATATGTGTATATTATATACACACATGTCTGAATACAAACACATATAAATATACATGCAGGTATACACACACATGGGCTTCCCAGATGGCTCAGTGGTAAAGAAGTGCCTGCCACTGACAATGAAGGAGATACAGGTTCAATAGCTGGCCTAGGAATATTCCCTGGAGAAGGAAATGGCAAGCCACTCTAGTATTCTTGCCAGGAGAATCCCATGAACCGAGGAGCCTGGTGGGCTATAGTCCATGGGGTCACAAAGAGTTGGACACAACTCAGTGACTAAACAACAATAACACATGTACTACATAGTTCTCCATTTACTAAGACAAAGCTATGCAGTCCAGCCCAGAAAGGCGTTTTATTTTGATGAATGTAGGTTAGGAGACCTCTAGAACATTATCGTTCCTGTTTAGTTGTTCAAAGACACTGGAGGGATGAGGAGCCCTGGGGAATTTAGGAGAGAAACATCCTGCCGTGGCCTTTGAGGCTACAAACAACTGCAGCAGGACCGGAAAAGGCGCTCACGTGAAGGTGGGTTCCTTCCAGACTTATTGACAAAGGGGATTTTAGGTCAGTGTTTACCCTCCAGGAAACAACAGGGAAACAGGAATCATCCTGCATTCTGTCAAGGAGGTGAGCAACCAGCTCACAAACTGGAGCAAATTCCTGACACTGAACAAAAGAAAGTGTCGTTGAATCCGGGATGGGCTTGGGCAGTGCATCTGAACATATCCTTCTGTTCCGGTTGAGTCACTGGGTAGACAGGAAAAGCTACTCTGATTTACTTGCTTCTCGTTTAGCAACTTGATTCAAAATTAAATCCTTTGGCTACAAACTCAAGTTTGCACCTTGGCTTACCCAAGAACTGGAGTAGGTGGGTAGATGGACCCATATAACCCATTACTGCTGTTAGAAAAACAATGATAATAATCTTATGTTTGTAATTATAGTTATTTGCACTCATCTTGTGAGTTCAAAGAATTGAATGGGCCTTTTGCATTTGTGTGGCTATTTATGTCAAACTTTGTAAAGACTGGCCATCTTTGTAAGGAAGCCAGAATTGCTAAAAACCAAGGATGATCTGTGACAAGAACAAGTAAAAAAAATTCCAGATCTAAGCCAAAGTGGCCGTTTCCATCAAAGTGACCTGACTGGCACCTAAGACATAGGGCGGACAAGGAAAACAGGGGAGCACCACAGGGTTTTGAAGGACACTTAGAATACTGGGGAGAAGGATAGACCAAGCAAATGAAAAATCAGAATACAGGTAGACAGCAAAGATGGAAAACTTAAAGCTTGTGGGAAGCCGATGGGTCAGGAGGAAGCTGGTCAGGCTGCTGCTGTTATATTGAAGGTTGGTATCTGTGTGGGCTTCATGCAAAGGCCACACAAGATGGGTGTTTTGGGGCCATATATGGACTTCAGGTCACTTGCTTTCCCCCTGGGATCTAAGTCTGGTTCATGAGGTAGGAGGTAGAACCAACCAGAACAGAACATTTGTGTGGAGAAAAACTAGATAGAATTTGTAGGATGGGCCTGAAGGCACGGCTGGGTCTCACAACAGAGCATGGGAAGATTAGGGAGAGACTGGCAAAGCTGGCAGGTTAAAAATACCTCTACTTCTTTTGTGTTATTATGCTGAAATGGTGTGTTTAAAAAGAACTCTATTTTCCAAGAGAAATGTGTTCAAACCAGCCTGGCATGTTGCAGTCCATGGGGTCACAAAGAGTCAGACAGGACTTAGCAACTGAACAAAATACTGTAGCTGGACTTTGGTGCTCATGTATGTATTTCTATGAACATCTGAGGGCCTGATCTTTATTTTTAATTATGAAAGGAAATGCATGAGTGTGGGTCCATGATGTGAATTTTCTTGATTTATTCATCTCAAGTGTATACCAAAGGAAGATCTCAAGTAAGCAAAGCAAGCAAATCAAAAGAATATCATAGACATCCAGGGTGCCTATTGGTTAAGTTTCTACATGAGGCCATTTGAAAGGAGCAAAACAGTTTTAAGATCTTTTTGTGGGGGGGGGGGAGAAATAATTCAGAGGGAGAAGAGGAAGGAATTTATATTAATAACACCTATGCTACTTTCTTTACAACATGTTAGACAGATTATTTCATCTAATAGTCATTTATTTAATTTTTAAAAAATTTACAGAAAAAGGAGCTACAACTCAGTGTAGTTTAATTGAGATAGCCAAAGTGTAACTCTCCATGAATCATGTCAGGGTCACACGATTTTGTTTTGGAGCTGATGATGTAGTCCACAAGTGAAATTTCTTCTTCCTTGGAAAAACAGTTTTGGTCTTAAGGCCTTCGACTGATTACACGAGACCCACCATATTCTAAACGATACTCTCCTCTACTAAAAGTTTGTATCTGTTAACCAGATCTGCAGAATGCCTTCAGAGAAACACTTAGATTGGTGATTGATTGAATAACTAGGTACTGTAGCCTAGCCAGCTTGACCTATAAAACTAACCGACCTAACTCCCAAACTTGTGTAACTCTGTTTTATAATACAAGGATAATCCTGGCTAGGAAATCAAAGAAAACAGAGCTCTTTTATGATATGCAGGGTTCTCTTCAGGGTCAGGAAAGAAGTCTGGCTCCTCGCCATTCAGTGTGAGCAAAGATCCCTGGTTGTGGCTTGGCTATGACTTGGTGACCTGGGGCCCAACCAAGTCCTAGGCTCCTTATCTTGAGGTTTTTTTTTTAGAGTTTGCTGGTCTTAGTCTTATATTCTCACTACCTTTTCAGGGGTTTCAGGGGTTCATAAATGAATCCACAACTCTTCAAGTCTTCTATCATTGACCCACATGGGAGCCTTGACAATTATAGCCCCAAGCATTAATTGGTTCTGAAGGTCACCATGCCCCTTCTACAGTGCTTCTCTTCCGTAAACACTCATTAATGAACCTGATTCAGAGAGTCCTGATTTCATGGAGCCTCATGCTCTGATGACGTTTAGGAGCTCAGCAGGGGTAGAAGCGGGTCAGTGGTTTAATACACTGAACATATGGCCCTGAGAAAACTGGTCACGTCAAGGCCACCTTGTCTAGTCAATGCCTGATAATAAACTCAAAATATTTCCTAATGATGGCTACTTCTGAGAAACATCTATGACCAGTACTTAGCAAGCCGTTCTTGTTGACAAATTACTGCCATTCTAAGTATGTGTTTGCCTACAAGTATATTGATGAGGCAGGAAATAGTTTATCATTTTTATTTTCTGTTTTTGTTTTCCTTTTTTCCTTTTCTTTCTTGTTCCCTCTCTTTATCTCCACATTGCTTTCCCAGGCATGGTTTGGTTCATCAGTGATTCAACTCTGAAGTTACGGAGGTGCAAAAATATTTTTTCAATTCAGATTTTTTCCTAAAAATGTTTTCCTGATGTCATCGCTGTCAGTGCAGACCTATTGAGGACTATTCAGTTCAGTTCAATTCAGTCGCTCAGTCGTATCCAACTCTTTGCAACCCCATGGACTGCAACACTCCTGGCTTCCCTGTCCATCACCATCTCCCAGAGTTTGCTCAAACTCACGTCCCTTGAGTCAGTGATGCCATCCAACCATTTCATCCTCTGTTGTTCCCTTCTCTTCCCTTCCTTCAATCTTTCCCAGCAACAGGGTTTTCTCCTATGAGTCAGCCCTTCACATCAGGTGGCCAAATATTGGAGCTTCAGCTTCAGTATCAGTCCTTCCAATGAATATTCAGGGTTGATTTCCTTTAGGATGGACTGGTTTGATCTCCTTGCTGTCCAAGGGACCCTCAAGAGTCTTCTCCAACACCACAGTTCAAAAGCATCAATTCTTTGGTGCTCTCTCATGTCCATCCATACATGACTACTGGAAAAAATGTAGCTTTCATTGTACAGACTTTTGTTGGCAAAATAATGTCTCTGCTTTTTAATACACTGTCTAGGTTTGTCATAGTTTTTCTTCAAAGGAGCAATTGTCTTTCAATTTCATGGCTGCAGTCACCATCTGCTGTGACTTTGAAGCCCAAGTAAATAAAATCTGTCACTGTTGCCGTTTTTTCCTATCTATTTGCTGTGAATTGATGGAACCGGATGCCATGATCTTAGCTTTTTGAATGTTGAGTTTTAAGCCAGCTTTTCCACTCTCCTCTTTCACTTTCATCATTGAGGGCTATTAGGTAAGTATTTTCTAAACAGTACCTTAGTTTGTTTTGCTCTAAATTAGAAGTCCACGTGGAGAGTATCTTCTAGATCCGGACTCCCTGGTGGTACAGTGGATCAGAATCTGCCTGTCGACACAGGGTACATGGGTTCCATCCCTGGTCTGGGAAGATGCTACAGGCCACAGAGAACCTAAAGCCCATAGGCCACAGCTACTGAAGCCTGCCTGCCATAGAGCCTTTGAACCCAACTACTGAGCCCGGCTCCTGGAACCTGTGCTCTGAAATGAGAAGTCACACACCACACAAAGAGTAGTCCCCTGCCCCGCCACCACCACTGGAGAAAGCCCATGTGCAGCAATGAAGACCCAGTGCAGCCAAACATTTAATTAATTAAAATTTAAAAAGAATATCTTCTAGATCAGTAGGGGAAAAGTGCAGGCTTCCCAGATGGCGCTAGTGGTAAAGAACTGGCCTGCCAGTGCAGGAAACCTATGAGATGTGAATTTGATCCCCAGGTCAGGAAGATCTCCTGGAGAAGGGAATGGCAACCCACTGCAGTATTCTTGCCTGGAAAATCCCATGGATAGAAGAGCCTGGTGGGCTACAGTCCAAGGCGTCACAAAGAGTCAGACATGACTGAAGCAACTTTGCACAAGCACTAGGATAAAAGTAAGAGTTTGAAAGGTTCTGAGATTTGATGATTTCTTGTGAGAATAAGAAATTTAATTGACCTTCATTTATTTATTTAAAGAGTATAGAGAATAATATTAATATAGTATTTATTCACTCTTCAACACCAGACCCTGTGTTGTGTTTGACATACATTAACTTATTAGATTATCTCAAAAACCCCTGAGTTAGTTCTCGCTATTATTCTCACTTCAGAGATTAGAATATACAAGATAAGGAGCATAAGGAGGTTAAGTAAAGTTACACTTAACAGAGGGTAGATTTATAAAATCAAAACTTATCAGACACCACAACTCTAACTAGCTTTTGCATAAAACCCCAAAGACATGGCACTTTCTTACACATTTTAAAATATTTAGCCCATTCGGACAGAAAGATTTTTCTGGCATTTTGCTAGGCCTTTGTTTTGGGTTTGTTTGTTTTGTTTTGTTTTGTTTTCCATTTTGTATTGTTTATAAAAATCTGCTAGATATTGTGGACGATGCTTGCTAGAAATTTCTGGTGGGTAGAAGAGGACCGTGTAATTATATAGTTACATTCATTTATAACACCACGTGAACCATTTATACAATTTTATTAGAATCCTCACTACAATGGAATTTATATAGAAATGCACTTTTAATACCATTTTGTTGGTGATATTAATTTTCCTGAATAATGGCATGGNGAGGACCGTGTAATTATATAGTTACATTCATTTATAACACCACGTGAACCATTTATACAATTTTATTAGAATCCTCACTACAATGGAATTTATATAGAAATGCACTTTTAATACCATTTTGTTGGTGATATTAATTTTCCTGAATAATGGCATGGCAGTTATCATTTGACTTTCTCTTGCAGAGCCTCTGAGAGTTGCCTATTGTCTACTGTATTAAATCAGAACCCGTTTGCAAAAGTTTGCGATAACCTAACTCCACCCCTCCCAACAACCTCACCTCCCAGGGAGATTACAACATGACTTTTCCCTCCTGCTACCTGCTGCATTCATGGTCTCCTTGACCCGCTTCTGTGGGTTCTCACCTAGACTGGTTCTCCTTGCATTTCGTTTTATTCAAACCTCTGCTTGGAGGCTGCTCACCCTCCTCTTCCTTGCTCTGTGGACTCCCTTCCCACGTTAGTCTTCTCAACTCCTTCTACTTCCTTCCTAACCTCCTAGAGCATGTATTATCTGATTGCACAAACTGAGCCCCTGATTTTATCCTTTCCTGGACTCTAATCCAGTGCTATTCAAATGTCAATGGGGAAAGGAATCATCAGGTTCTTCAAAATATTAAAAATAAAAATTGCCATATGATCTAACGATTCCCTGGTAGCTTATATGGTAAAGAACCTGCCTGCTATGCACGAGACCTGGGTTCAATCCCTGGGTTGGGAAGGTCCCTTGGAGAAGGAAACAACTACCCACTCTAGTATTCTGGCCTGGAGAATTCCATGGACTGCATAGTACATGAAGTAGCAAAGAGTTGGACATTACCGATTGACTTTCCCTAGCTATTCCACTTCTGGATGTGTACCCAAAAGAATTGAAAGCAGCGTCTCAAAGAGATTTTTGTATACCCATCTTCATAGAGGCATTATTCACAATAGCCAAAAGGTGGAAACAACGCAAGTGTACATAAATGAATGAATAGATAAGCAAAATGTGGTATATCTGTATCTATATCTCCATCTACATACACACACAGAGGAATATTATTCAGCTTTAAAAACAGAGGAAATTTCAACACATGCCACATGGATGAACCTTGAGGATATGATTCTAAGCGAAATCAGCTAGTCACAAAAAATACTGTACAATTCCACTTACATGAAGAACCTATGTAGTTGTATTCATAGAAACTAGAAGAATGGTTGCCAGGGGAAACCAGGGAGGAAGAATAAGGTGCTGCTGAATGGGGACAGAATTTGGATTACAAGACAAAGAGAGTTCTAGAGGGTGACTGGAGAACAATGTGAATGTACTCAACACCACTGAACTATATGCTTAAAAATTGCTAGGATGGTACTGCTATGAAACATATATTATTTTTTTAAAAAATTTGAAAAGAGAATATAAAATGACAGTCTATCAGCTCAGTGGCAAGATTCATATTTTTGATGCTTTCACCTGGGTGGAAGGGAGGAGAAAACATTATCTTAATTATCACTCCCAGGGGTTTGGAGGCAGGTAGTCTTCAGGACAAATTTAGAGATGCTTCTAGTTTTTGCATGTATGTAAAATATTGCCTGTGACTGTAAATGCCTCTGAAAAAGAGAATGAGAATTAGCATTGTATGAAAACTTTGATGTCAGGCACTCACCCAAAGTGTATGACTTAGCCATGATCATAAAGATATCAAGTAGAAAAGCTGGAGGTTAAATCGGCATGCCAGAGACATTGTGGTGGGTTTGCCGCACCATGTCCTGTTGCTGAGCGCCCAGGGAGACTAAGCTTTTAGCCTCAGTTAACCTTGCAGTTTAGTTCCTACCCCATGCCTGAACTCTGGCCTAGGCACCTCTGACCCATATGAAAGAAGAGTCCAGGCCTGGTGCTTAAAAACATCCTGCTGGAGGCTCCCAGTGCTTTCTTCTCCTTCCTTAGTGAGTTTGAAGGAAGTGAGCTCCAGACAGCAGTCCTGCAAAACGGAGAGTGGCTGCCAGGAGTGGCTGAGACTGAGAGCTGAGTGAGAGATGAACGTTCACTGTGGCCAGGCACTGACATTTCACCATTTATATACTTGTTACTGCAGCGTAGCCTGTTCTCTCGTGACTAAATCCATACCCTTGTCCTTCCAAGACAGTACGCTACCTCCGAGAGTCTCAGACATAAATTTCTCCTGTATTTCCTGAAGCATTAAGTATAATATTAAGCGTGTAGCAGTTTCCACTCTCCCCTATTCCACCCCAGAAAATCTTTTTGGCATTGCTGTGGCTTATGAGAGTGATGTAAATTCCAGGTTGTAGAGAAAGAGATGGAAAAACTCACTCCTCTGACAAGGGAAGCAGCTCCAAGAGCACCATTTAAGTAATTTTTAACTTCAATTTCCTACTCCCACCTTAGGAGCCCAGTTCTTTTTCTCAGCTTGCTAGTGTTATTTTTCTAAACCTTTAGAAAGCCAGTGCTTTGGTTTTAGCAAACCAAATGCAAAACAGAACACTTAAGGAAAGGTTAATGATTGTTTATAAATAAATGATTGTTGCCAAATGACTCTGATGTTCAGAGTTGAGCTCATGTAGGACAAATGAGATACATTCCTGAATAACCAAAGCCAGTTCCAAGGCACTCTGTGAAACAAGCCTGCCAGGCCGTACAGGTCCTGATGAACACATGGCCTCACACACGAAAGCAGGAAATGGATGCGGGAGACTTATGTTTGGGCAAGTAGAAGAAATGAAGACAAAGACAGCGACCCCAAAGCTGGAATCCTCCAGTTTATTATTTTGCAAAATATCATCTGAGCATTGTGTTTTCTCTACAGTGGTCCCCAGTTATATTTCCTACTTTTGCTTCAGTTTAGGAACACCAATACTTAGCTGAGCATGTGGCCTTACTAAATATAGATGGTATTTCCCAGTCTCATTTGGCAGCTGTTTGTAGCCACAGAACTAAGTTCCAGTCATATCCATCTCATGGAATCTGAGAAAAGGTGATAGCTACAAGTTCCAAGAATTGTCCCTAAAAATGATAGGGGATGCTTCTTCTCTTTGTTATCCACTCAGCTTTCTGATGGAGATATGGTGACCATAAATAAGCATCTTGGACCATAAGCATGAGGACCAGACTCTTGAGTTGGTGGTACCTGGGGTCAGATGATCTGAAAGCTGCCATAAGAGCTCTGAACTGCCTACACTCAGACTTTTGCATGAGGGAGATAATGTACTCTATTCAGTTCAGTTCAGTAGCTCAGTTGTCTCCGACTGTTTGTGACCCCATGGACTGCAGCACGCCAGGCCTCCCTGTTCATCACCAACTCCCGGAGCTTACTCAGACTCATGCCCATCAAGTCAGTGATGCTATCCAACCATCTTATCCTCTGTTGTCCCCCTCTCCTCCCACCTTCACTCATTCCCAGCATCGGTCTTTTCCAGTGAGTCAGTTCTTCACATCAGGTGGCCAAAGTATTAGTTTCAGCTTCAGCATCAGTCCTTCCAATACATATTCAGAACTGATTTCCTTTAGGATAAACTGGTTGGATCTCCTTGCAGTTCAAGGGACTCTCAAGAGTCTTCAANAGGCAATAGGGGGCCAAAGGTCACATGGATTTCTGGGGGGCACTAGGGAGGTCAGAGGTGAATGAGGAGGCCTGGAAACATGGTAGAGAGCAGAGGTTATAATGGAGGTCAAAGGAAAACCGTGGAGGAGGGGTGGATTCGGCTCACCGAGTTCTTCTGGAAGATGTCCTCCTGCAAGAGACAGACATTCAGATACTGGTGCTCTGGGTAGGGCCACCCCCGCCCTAGGCTGGTCCCCACCAGGCCCCTGGCCACCTACCCGCAGGGCCTGCAGGTCAGAGAGGTCGGCCTGGGAGCAGAGGAGCACGTTGTTGGTCATGCTGAAGCTCTCCCTCACACCCAGGTGGTAGAACAGGGAGGGCTGTGCCAGGGAGCTGCTCACCTCTAGCACCACCATGTCTGTGGACACACAGGTAGAGGCCCTGAGCCCCGAGCCCGAACCCCGAGCCCGGTACCCAGAGCCTGGAGCCCCAAGCCCTGAGCCCCGAGCCCCAAACCTCAAGTCCCGAACCCAGCTTGTGGGGAAGAAGCCTGGGGATCCATCCTGGCTGGGTCTGCCTTCCAGTGTAACTCCTCAGAGTCCAGTTTTGCTCTGGGCCTCAGTTTCCCCCTTTTAGGATCCCTCTGGATCATACAGAAATTATGCCTATGGTATTGCAAGGAGAAGGGTGGAGCTCCCCAGGCCCCACTGCTTGTATCCCACTGTTCAGCGCCTGCGAGCACTGGGCACAGAGAAGGGGAAGCTGTGCACCAACCCCGGAGCCTGTTGTGGGCCATTTGAGAGGCAAGAGTTGTGCAAAGAGGGACGTGCCCTTCCCTGGGTCCTCAACACAGTCTCTTGAAAGGGGCTGGCACCAGCAGTGTGCTGGGTATATGTGTATATACATACTTGCCTTGTGTGTGTACAACAGTGTGCCTCTGTGAGTGTGTCGCTTGCTGTCTGTATCTCTGTGTGGGACAGTGTCTGTGACAGCCTTTGTGAAGCAAGATATGCACGATTTGTGAGTCCGTCTATGATTGTGTGTGTGTCTTTGTGACCTCAAGGTCGAGCCAGCCTTCATTTTTATCTCTTTATTTTTGGCTGTGATGGACCTTTGTTGCTGCTTGCAGGCTGACACGAGCTCAGCAGTTGTGGCACACAGGCTTAGTTGCCCCGCCACAGGTGGTGGAATCTTCCCCGGACCAAGGACTGAACCCATGTCCTCTGTTTCCCAGGTGGCGACAGTGTGGTAAAGAATCCACCTGCCAATGCAGGAGACGCCAGAGACGTGGGTTCCCTGGGTCAGGAAGATTCCTTGGGGTAGGAAAAGGCAACCTGCTCCAGTATTCTTGCCTGGGAAATCCCGTGGACAGAGGAGCCTGGCGGGCTACAGTCCATGGGGTCCCAAAGAGTCAGACCGCCTGAACGCCCCGCAGGTGGATTCTTAACCACTGGATCACCAGGGAAGTCCAGCCTTCACTGTTAGACTGACGTTTTGTGGACATCCTGCAAGTAGGGTTCCTGAACTCTTGGATAAACAAATTAGTATTGGGGCGGGGCATCCGGGCTGGCGAGAGGGCGGGGTGATCNTGGATTCTTAACCACTGGATCACCAGGGAAGTCCAGCCTTCACTGTTAGACTGACGTTTTGTGGACATCCTGCAAGTAGGGTTCCTGAACTCTTGGATAAACAAATTAGTATTGGGGCGGGGCATCCGGGCTGGCGAGAGGGCGGGGTGATCCCCCTCGGGAATAGCCGCTTTCTGGCCCCGCCCCCGGACGACCCTTCTCTCCCTCCAGTTTCCGCCCCAGCTCTGCGGATTCTCTCGGAGCTACTTGTTCAGTCGCTCCATTGCGTCCGGCTCTTTGTTACCCCGTGCACTGCAGAACGGTCAGGCTTCTGTCCTTTTCTATCTCCCGGAGATTGCTCAAATTCATATCCATTGAGTCAATGTTGCTATCCAGCCATCTCATCCGCTGCCTGCCTTCTCCTTTTGCCTTCAATCTTTACCAGCATCAGGGTGTTCTCAAAATGAGTCGGGTCTTCGCATCAGGTGGCCAAAGTATTGGAGCTTCAGCTTCAGCATTAGCATCAGCGACCGGGAGTGGGGGTCGTCCCATGAATATTCAAGGTTGATTTCTTTTAGGATTGATTTGTTTGATCTCCTTGCCGTCCAGGGGACGGTCGTTCCCAGCACCACAATTTTCACTTTTCTCCGAACTATTGGGGCCTCATAAACCAAGCTCCCTCATCTAGAATCCAGTGCCGTTGGTGCCCTTCGCTTCCCTTTGCAGCCGGATTCCCGGAAGTAGTATGCTAGGACCCCTGAACTCTAGCCCCACGTGTTAGGGCCCCTTTCCCCAGTCCAAGTTCCACCTCCAGGATCCTCCGTCGTGAGCTCCGTGAAAGATCATCCTGAGGCTGAGTTCTCCGATCCCATTCCTGAGATACCACACCCTGCCCTGCTCCCAGCCTCTCCCTAATTCTAGACCCACTCCCTAGGCACGGTGCCAACTCCAGAGTGCCTAAGCTCCCACTCTGAACCCCGAGCCAGACCTGGATCCGCGAAGTCCCTGCCCGAGTCTGGCCACGCTCCAGATCCCTTAAACTCCGCTTTTATCACGGATCCCTCCTCGAGCCCCTCTGCTTTAGTTCACTTTATGCCCCCCACGACTCCGCACCTCGGGGGTCTCCCGGGAGTCGCTGAGCCCCGCNNNNAAGTCTGACACTGTTTCCACTGTTTCCCCATCTATTTCCCATGAAGTGATGGGACTGGATGCCATGATCTTCGTTTTCTGAGTGTTGAGCTTTAAGCCAATTTTTTCACTCTCCTCGTTCACTTTCATCAAGAGGCTTTTTAGCTCCTCTTCACTTTCTGCCCTAAGGGTGGTGTCATCTGCATATCTGAGGTGATTGATATTTCTCCCAGCAATCTTGATTCCAGCTTGTGTTTCTTCCAGTCCAGCGTTTCTCATGATGTACTCTGCATATAAGTTAAATAAGCAGGGTGACAATATACAGCTTTGATGTACTCCCATACAATTAAGCATTCTGTGTTTAGATGTTCATTTAACCCTCCAACTAATGAAAAACTTTAATATTATTTCTTCTAAAGAAGGAAATGGAAATGTGTTTTCTTGCCACACCATAAAGACAAGTAAACATCTTACAGTAATCATGTTTGTTTCAGATTACAACTAGAGACTGACATGTATAAGACAATTGAAAAGAAGCAAAACTAAGCCTTAGCCCCAGGTTTTCTATGTAATAGAGTTGGAGTATGGCTTCTAAAAACTTATAATTTCATGTGAATAGTGGCAATTGCCAGACAGGAATTCTGGAACAAAGTTAATTATGTGAGTGAAATTGCTTTGTATTTCAGGTTACACAGTAAGCAGCCTCTATGGCCCAGAAGAAGTTCCCCAGAAGAAATTGCTAAACATGTCTGTTGATGAACATTTTTGGTGTTTTAAGTCTCCTGAAGCACCTGGGACCTCTGTGGGAAAAAACACATAGAGTATAAACAGATCATTGTTTGTAAGTCCTCAAAGGATGTTTCTTGAATCTGCTTCTGTAGGTGAATAAAGCTGGTTATTGTGGAGCCTTTCTTCACCAAAAAATAACAACGCTGATTTAGTAGGCCATTTTGGAAAAGAGCCCAGTAAAATCTGTTGTGGAGTTAAGATATACTTTGAAAAAATTTTCTGTTTTTAGAAGTAGGCTGATGGAGTATTTTCTTTCCTTAAGTGATATTTGTTAATCTGCTTCAAATCTGTTCTGAAGTAAAACTGGACATTAAAAACTTCATATAATCATTAAGTTTAATAAAATATAATTTAATAATGTCCATGTTTTCTAATATCCAAATATTTGATCTATTACAAGCTTACCAATAGTAACCATCTCTTAAGTCAATGTCTAATCTGTTATGACATAATCCAAAGAAAAAGTAATTTTAACAAGACTAGAATAAAGTTTTTTTTTTTTTCAATTTCTTTTATGAACCTGTATTTAGCCAAAATGAAACTTTGGGTGTGACAGAAAATGTATAAACAGATGAAGAACCAATTTAGCAACCCCTGAGTTGACTTGGTGTTTAGTTTCTAATTTGTATCTGACTGTTTGTGACCCCATGGACTTTAGCCCAGCAGACACCACTATTCATGGGATTTCCCAAGCAAGAATACTGGAGTGGGTTGTCATTTCCTTGTCCAAGCGATCTTCCCAACCCAGGGATCAAACTCACATCTCTTGCATTGCAGGCAGATTCTTTACCACCGAGTCATAGAAATTAGCCGTACAAAACTTTGGCTTTATTACAGCCAACCTCAATCTGGGCCCAGATGAATGGCAGCATGAGGTTAGGAAGTGTTTGAAAGTGTCTGAAAAGTTGTGGGGCAGATGGAGAGGAGAATTTATTTATTTTTCAAAATCTTGATTTACTCTGTTAGTGCTTTTCAGAGTTCATTATAGTCATTGGTGCACCCAGTGTTCATAGGACTCAGTTAGCTAATTTAGAGATAAGAAAACTGAGGCAGGGATTGGCTGAATAAGTTGTCCAAAGTCGCACAGAGCTAGTGCTGGAGCCAGGACTTAAACCCAGGCATCTTGGTTCCAGGGTTTTCACCCTTCACCATTGCACTAGGCAGCCTTCCAGATATGCCAGCTGTGTGTCTGTGTGTGTGTGTTGTGTGTGTTTGTGTGTGTGTGAACACTTACAAAACTGACTCAGTGTCTGCGCAGCTGACCTATACCTCCCCTGCCCACCTGACTGTAACTTGCAAAACGTTCTATGGATGATGTATGGTTTCTAGAAGGACACTACTGAAGTGGCAATATATTAACTGGAAAGAAAATTCCAGGCCATACTTAGTGACATTCAAGGGAAACTGTTTTCTTCTAAGATATGAGTCATCGGAAAGAGGTCAAGGTTTTCAAAAATAAAGCACGAGATCACTTTGAAGGTAAAGAGAGAAGACGAATGAGCTCACATCAAGTCCTGCTAACAGGAGGAGGTCTGGATGCAGACTCCTGAGAAGCCTGAAAAGAACTTTGAGAAATTAGGCCCATATAAACTCATGGAAGCTTTATTTTTAATAGAAAAATAGAAACATGCAAGAATCCATCAACAGGGGATTGATTCGTTTGTATGCATGTGATGAGCTGATCCATAACCACTGAAAGATGAGATTTTATACATTAAATCAGGTATGATCCTATTTGCTAAATATGTACATAAATTAGTGCTGTGAATGTATGAAAAATCTCAGGAGAATATACTTAAATCATGATTTTTTTTGAGGGATCAGATTTCTGCAATTTATACATTTTGTGCTTTATATTTCAGAATTATTTGCACTTTTGTAAAGAATATGTGTTACTTTTATAAGAACAAAAAGTCATAAAGAAATGGGTCTTTTTTTCTAGAAATGGTAGGCACTGTGTGCTAAGGGGAAGAAAAGGGGAAGGGAGAGATTTGCAACATTAATAAAGGGAAACTCAGAAATCACTCTGCTCTCTCTCCCACATCCACTCCTAACCCCACAAACAATGCTTTTATTTGACTGCACTTTGATGTTATCCCATAGGCCTCTCCCCCATGGTTCAGCTGTAAAGAATCTGCCTGCAATGCAGGAAAAGCAGGAGATGCAGGTTTGATCCCTGGGTCTGGAAGATCCCCTGGAGGAGGAAATGGCAGCCAACCCACTCCAGTATTCTTGCCTGGCCAATCCTATGGACAGAGGAGCCTGGCGGGCTACAGTCTATAGGGTTGCAAAGAGTCAGACACGACTGAAGCGAGTGAGCACACGTGCACATGTGGGCCTCTGGAGGAACATAAGAAACAGGTGCACAAAATTTGTCATTATATCCGTTGAAGAAAATGTTGTTGAAGATGGTGTCCATTACATCTTGGTTCTTCTCATGTGAGAATTTTTAGGAGACATTTTTCTCGGGTCTCATTTTCATGAAAAGCTACTTTCCTCAACAGCTGGGCACCTTACCCTAAGGATGCTGTGTCTCTGGTAAGGCATCTTGCATAGCTCTTTGCTTCAGCTACTGGAAAGCTTAGAGACAAAATTCTCACCTGTCCAGCAGCTGGCACAGATCTGAGTATGCTCATTTGCCAGCCAACTTGGCTCTGATTTTTTTCTTTCTTTGGTTCTCTTGTATTTTCTGTATGTTCACAGGTTACATCAAAGAACCTGTTTACAGAGTGAGTCACTGTTGAATACTCTGCTAGCAACAGGCATTACTTTTGCAAACACACACCTTTGTAAAGGACATCCATCTGGATGGAGAGGAACATCGTGTTTCATGTGGGTGTCATAAGGACCACATCCGCTTTTATCTGTTCTACAGACTGGGATTATATTGGAACTTCAGTTAATAAAAGAATTCAGCTTCCTGAAAAATAGGTTTAAAACAAAAAAAAACCCTGAAATAGAAGCCAAGTTGTATGCATTTTAAGGCATGAACTTGAATTGTTTTATAAAACACATTTCAGGTATTGAGTTACACACAATATTATTTCAATATCTTCACCTGTAATTTTATATATATATATATATATATATATATATACACACACACACACACATACACACACATACACACACACATATATACATACACACACACACACATACAATTTACTGGTTATTTTAACCTCAACTACGTATATCCCTTCTGCCAAGTCCAACTTCTTTCTCTGGTTCAAAGCCAAATTTCTCAAGACCTGTCTTTACCCACAGTCTGCCTTTGCCCACCCCTTGCTCACCACCCAACTGTCTGGCTCTTTGTTTTCCTCATCGTCCTATTAAAACCAGCCTCAAAAGCCTCAAGGTCATTAAGTCCCATGCACATTTTTCAGTTTTTTGACTTCTCGGCATCACTAATGCAGTGGGCTGTGTACCGCCATCACACTTTTGACTATTTCTGCAGACTGTTGGCTGACTCCCTTCCTCTGTGAGCTTGCTGGTGTCAGTCGCTCAGTCATGTCTGACTCTTTGTGACCCATGGATTGTAGCCCACCAGGCTCCTCTGTCCAGTAGGCAAGGCTCGAACCCCGGTCTCCCACATTGCAGTCAGATTCTTTACCGTCTGAGCTGCCAGGGAAACCCCTCTGCGAGCTTATCAGCTCCTCATAGCCATTAAGGTCATGAATTCTGCGAGGCACTGCCTCTGTCCACTCTTCTTACGTGGCTCAAGTCCTCTGATGATCCCATGCCTGCCTGTGTTCTCAATGATAATACTCCAGGGTCTCCCAAACTTGTGTCTCCATCCCCAATCCTCCTTCTTACTGCAGACCTACAGGTCTGATGGCTTATTCAAGATCTCCATGAGGTGAGTTCACACCCAATAGGACCAAGGCTACACTAAGAATGACCACATGGTCTTCTGCGTCAGCCTGTTCTTCGTGTAGGTTTTCTTACTTGACTGACACTCTTCCCTCTGGTCCTACAAGCCAAAGCTGAGGACTTCCTTGTCCCTCCAACTCCCAATTTTTGCCCATCTACATGGTTCTCACAAATCTCTCTACACCCTTTTGCCTCCACAGCCTCCAGTAAACTCCTCTCACTGGAGTTATTTTAATGGCATCTTAATCGGTCTTCCTTAATCTACGCTTACCCGTCTTCAGTATCATTCTTTGTGCTTCAGTCAAAGTGAAAAAAATCTCATCATACCCATTCACTAGCATTCTCTTCCTGGATTAACACATGGCTTCCCATTGCTCTAACAGCAAAATCTTTAAAGTGACCTTAAAGGCTCTGCATTGTATCATTTTACCTGTCTCTTCTACACTTTCTTTGCTCCAGAATCTTGAGCCTTCTTTGAACATGCCACAGAGCCTTTGCTTATGCTTTACTTCTGTCTGGAATGTTCACCTGTCTTATCTCACCTGCCTTACTCTTCTCTGTTAATCTTCACTCTTACTCAGATTTCAACCCAACATTACTTTCTTATAAAAACCTTGCCTACTCCCAGGATATCTCTCATGTCATGATTTAACTATCATTTACAGCACATATCACATTTTGTAATTATACATTTACTGACAAGATTATTGTTTAATCCTTGTATTACACACCAGGCCACAAACTCAAGATTGCAGCAGAAATATCAGTTATAGCTCATTATTACCCTTCTAGCATCTAGGGAAGAATTTGACCTCTGTAGGTGCTTGGGAATATTTCTGAAATGATTAATGAATGAAATAAATCCTGCTTTTTATATACTGATTATGTACTAATCTGTGTTTCATTGGGCTCTAAATCAGACGGAATTTTTTACTAGATGATAGATCTAGTGCTTTTGGCATGTATTGGGTTATTAGTATATATGAAAAGGAGATAAAAGATATTCCCAAACTAAAAAATTTAACCAAAATACTGGGATGACCTTTTAAGAAGATAACAAAAATTATACTTTATACAATCAAGACCATATTTAATGATCAAAGCTAACTATAAAACAAAATAATAAATAGCTCAATATAAATTATGCATTTTATTGTTAAAATTTAATAGAATGATATACTCTTAGGTGATAATGTTGAACAATCTGTTGACTACGCTGTCAACATAATGGATGAACTTAAAAAGCAGAAGACCAACAAAATAAGCAGATATTCAGATGAACATTTCACTAATTGCTTTCCTCTGCATCAGTTTTCATGTCTTTAAGAATCCATGCCCTTCTCGATACATGGAGAGATTGAGATGCTAAAGCAAATTTTCAAAGATTGGTATTACAGGTTGATTTTTTTTCTTTGTGAATGACAAAGCATTTCTGTTCTTAACTCTCCTTATTTTAGATTACAGTTCATTTTTGTCCCCTAAATTGTGCATGCTATCTCATTTTTATTACCAACATTAGAATGAGTGAAGTAATAGAAAAAGGAGATTTATTCTTTACAGAGGGTCTATTGTGGCTTTGCTGCTTCTTGTTCCACCCTTCCCAAGTCTTTGTCAAGACTCTGACAGATGAAGATGCTACACACGCAATGGATTCCATTACTCAGTGTGATTTATTAGATGATCTACTTTTCATGTATTTGAGTAAGTGCTGTAAGTGGGAAGAGAAGACTGAAACCACATGAAAGCCTGAGAGTTGATAGCCACTGAAACATGAAAACCAATTCAGAACAGACTCGATCCAAGACAGCATGCATGTCTCATTAACTGATACATTGATCTTCATCAAAATTAAAGTGTTCTCATCTTTAAGAAGACACTGTTTTAAAAAGATGAAAAAAAAAAAGCCAAAGATGAGGGAAAATATTTGGAAAATCACAGATCTGCTAAAGAATTGTATCCAGAATAGATAAAGAATCTTAAGGCTCAATACTAGGCAAAAAAACCCAATTTAAAAATTAGCAAAAAATTTGAGTAGACACTTCATCCAAGAAGATATACATATGACAAGTATATGAAAAGATGCTCAATATCTTCAGTCATCAGGGGAATGCAAATTCAAACCCCAATTAGACATCATCGTATTAGAATGGCAAAAAATCAAACCAAAACAGAACTGACATTAAGTGAGTATGTGGAGCAACTGGAATTCTCATACTGCTGGTGCAAAATGGCACAACTCTTAACAGTTTCTCGTAAAATTAAACATACACTTCCCATACAACCCAGAATCCCACTCCTACATCTACATCCAAGAGAAATGAAAACTTATATCCACACAAAAATCTCTACATGATTGTCTATGGTGGGCTGATTTTTATTTGCCAAAAACTGGAAACAACTCAAATTTTCACGAACTGTTGAGTATGTAATCAATCTGTTTTACATCCACACGTTGGAATACTATTCGCAATAAAAAGGAATAAAGGGTTGAAACAGAGGCAATGCGGATTAATCTTTTCTATCCTCTATGCCCCCAAAGGATGTCAAATCAGAAGTTCAAGTTCACCTAGGTGGGCAAATGCTATCAGAGCAAAAGGAACTTTGGTGCTTCTCCTTGACCTTTCTAGGTTTCAGCTTTTGATAATGTTCTGACCTGATCATTCCTTAGTATCTTATTGATGCTTTAATAGTTTTAAGAAGATAGTTTAAAATCTTTTCATCCAGAATTTTTAGCTGTCCGAAGAAAGACTGATCCAAATAACATAGTCCACCGTGCCACCAGAAGCAGGAGTTGGGTACCTGTGTGGAGTAATAGCCAAAGAAAGGATTTCGTATGGGTGGATTTCAGGAGTGTGGAAGGAGATTCAGGAAACATCTTTAGGAATAAGAAAAGCTTACTCATGTCTCCTCAGACGATGGTGGTGTCTACCCACTGTGCTGGGTGGTGCCAAGAGAAACCCATGCCAAAGCAGTATCTTTCAGGGAACAGCATCTGAATAAGCTGCCAGGTGATGAGTCACTTCTTTACTTTCCTTTAATTCCCCACCACTTCCCCCAGTCAGAACCACAGGAAAACGGGACCGTGGTGCTCTCTGCCTCGCCTCCAGCACCGCCACTCACACTGTTCTCATCTCACCTCTCCAGACTCATTCCCCCCGCCCCCTTCCCCAGCTTCTTTAAATGTGGCCCTCTCGGCATTTAGCACTCTTCCCTGCGTTGTTTTGGCCCTCTCCCGGGTCTGTGCCCCTCATGCTTCCTGGCCCCACTTGCCCTGGGCTGCCCACCTGGGTGAGCCCTCGGAGGATGGCCTGCTGCTGACATTATCAGAGCCTTGAGCAGCAGCTAGATGGTCCATGAAGGCTTCATAGCCCTTTGCACTAGAATCTTCTACTCAAATTCAAATGTGAAAGTTAACTCAGTCTCCACAACCTTTCTTTACTGTTAAGTGATCCGTTTCTAGGGCCAATGGCATTTTAAACGCTACTGGAAAGTGCAAGTTTCAATTTCTTACATTTACCATCTTGTGTGACTCATTTAAGGGTTTCCTTGATAGTTCAGCTGGTAAAGAATCCGCCTGCAATGCAGGAGACCCCAGTTTGATTCCTGAGTCAGGAAGATCCACTGGAGAAGGAATAGGCTACCCACTTCAGTATTCTTGGGCTTCCCTGGTAGCTCAGGTGGTAAACAATCTGCCTGCAATGTGGGAGACCTGGGTTTGGTCCCTGGGTTGGGAAGATCCCTTGGAGAAGGGAACGGCTACCCACTCCAGTATTCTGGACTGGAGAATTCCATGGACTGTATAGTTCATGGGGTTGCAAAGAGTCAGACATGACTGAGCGATGATTAGCTAGCTATGACTCATTTAAAAATTCAAATGGAAATGAAGTATAGGCCACTTTGACTTTAATATCTTTTTTTTTTAACTTTATCTTACTTTATAATACTCTACTGGTTTTGCCATACATCGACATGAATCCACCACAGGTGTACACGAGCTCCCAATCCTGAATCCCCCTCCCACCTCCCACCCTACAACGTTTCTCTGG